>CAJQZJ010032031.1:13310133-13328254 GCA_907164525.1 Lophiomys imhausi | reverse complement strand
TTTGGGTTCAACAAGATTATTTTTCCTTTAGCCCCATGATTAGTAATATAGTGAATAAGTCTTGTACAGGAATGCTTGATATATCTACTAGGGATCCTCAGCAGACTGCCACCAATCCTTTTGATTTGTGGCTTTTGTGTGGGGTAAATGGAAGTTGCATGGATTTGGGACCTGTCATTATGCTTGGGGGAGGAATTTATCAAAGAGGTAATTTTTCCCTAGGGTCCGCTACCAAATTGGATTTTTCTAGCGGTAGTGGCTCTGGTACTTGGAATTCTTCGTTTCATTCTTACTGCAACAAGACCTTTTCAGCCTCACCAGTGTGTCTCTGGCCTCCTTTTCTGTGGATTGTAAGTAATGGGAGTGCATCCTTGGGTAAAGAAAAGTTAGTATGCACTCCGGGCATATGCTTTTATGCCCTCTGCTGGAATGCCACAGCATTTCCTGTGGCTGTGGTGGCTAGAATGCCTCGATATGTACCAGTTCCTGTAGAAGCCCCTAATACCATGATGCTATTCAGGTTTAAAAGAGATTTTGGCATCACTGCAGCTATTGTTACTGCCATCACTATTGCTGCTGTGGCGGCTACTGCCTCAGCTATTGCCTTGTCTAGTTCTATACAGACTGCCAATGCCCTGAATAACATCTCAGCCACTGTAGCACAGGCATTGGATACTCAGACCTCTAAGAATTCTCATCTCAAAGGAGGCCTTATGATAGTTAATCAACGCATAGATTTAATACAAGAACAGATTGATTCTCTTTGGCAACTAGCACAATTGGGGTGTGAGTGGAAAATGCAAGGTTTGTGTGTTACTTCCGTGCAGTATCGAAATTTTACAAAGTCTGCTAATCTGTCTAGACAATTGTCAAAGTTCCTCTTACAGGATTGGTCGGCTGAATGTGAAAATTTGATGAGAGAGCTGAGAGCGACAATCGTCCACATCAACTCCACTCGGGTGGATCTGAGCCTGGCTACTGGTTTGACTTCCTGGATACAGACGGCTATGGATCATCTTAAGTAGTGGGCGGGCGTAGGCTCTTTGGCGATACTGATGATACTAGCCTCTCTGGTTTGCCTATGGTGCATCTACAAAATGAGAGCCACACAAAAGCGTAATGCAGCCATGATTATACAGGCCCTTGTCGCCACTGAGGCGGGCCAGTCCCCTCAGGCATGGCTCGCTGCCATGAAGCCTTAAATCTTCACTGAGCATAGTCCCTGCCCACTGAGGTATTCGTTCCACGGATATTAGGATCTGGCAAGTCAATGACGGAGTAGACGGGTAAGTCTCGGCCACCTAAGACAGGGCAGTCCCAAGTGGGGAGGCTGACCAAGAGACGGGTAAGAGTTTGAGCACCGCCCTCCTACAGGCTCAGGCCCACCGTGAGATCCCCAGATATGGGGATTACGAAGCCTTTCCAGGGACTTCTACCTACTTTAGAAAAAATAAAAAAGGAGGAACTGTTGAGAGCTGCAACGTGCCGCGCCCTAAAGATGGCGCCGGTTTCCGCCTTCCACCAGCCTGACGGTGAGCGCTCTCGGTGGTAAACAAGTCCATATTTGGCTAAGACCGCTGATCTGGCTTGCTTCCGCATACGTGGGCCTCTAAGATAGCACCATGTGGCTTTACTTGATTGGCTGTTCATATAGTATTTAGCCTGTGGGTTGGGTCTGCCCGGGCATTCGGAAGACTGTTTTCAAGGGACCTGAATAAACTGCTTGAGAAGAGCTTTTGCGAGTTGCGTCATCCTTGCTGGTCGAGGGGGACGCGACAGGTAAATGGAGTAGACAGTATGTAGTCTGTCTTAATTTGGGTTTCTATTGCTGTGAAGAGACACCATAACCACAGCAACTCTTACAAAGGAAAACATTTAATTGGGGCTGGCTTACACTTCAGAGGTTTATCCCATTATCATCATGGTGGGAAACATGGCAGCATCTAGGCAGACATGGTGCTGGAGGAGTAGCCAAGAGTTCTACATCTGGATCAGCAGGCAGCAGGAAGAGAAGGTGACATGGCCTGTTGAGCATTTGAAACCTCAAAGCCCACCCCCAGTGACACACTTCCTTCAACAAGGCTACAAGTCCTAATCCTTTCAAATAGTGCCACTTCCTATGAGCCTATAGGGCCCATTTTCATCCAAACTACCACAATCCACTCTCTGCCCCCTTAGGCTTGCAGCCATATCATAATGCAAAACTGCATTCAGTCCAATTTCAAAAGTCCCCATCCATAGTCTATCACAGTCTCCCTCTGTTTAAAAGTCCAGAATTCAAAGTCTCTGATACTCATAGCAATCTTTTAGCTGTAACATGCTTAAAATTGAAATGAAAATGCAGACAACACACAATGGCACAGGATATACATTACCATTGCCAAAGGGAGGAAAGGGAGGAGAGTAAGGAGATACTGGACCAAAACCAGCTGGACAAGCTCCAAGCTCTACATCTCCGTCATGCCAATGCGCTCTTCAGATCTCCAGCTCCTTTCAGCTTTGCTGACTGCAACACACTTCTCTCTCTTCAGCTGTTTCTACTCCTTGCTAGCAGCTCTCCTCAGCGTTATCCCTTGGCTCTGGCCTCTCCAACATCTTTGGGTCTCCAACACAATCCAGGCTTCAATCCAACTCCACACAATGGTCTCTCTGAGCCTCCATGCAGGGACACCCCTGACACATGTCTGGCCTCAGTGGCTTTCCTTAATCACACAGCGAGATTCCATAACCACCTCCTCCCCCCTTTTTTTCGAGACAGGGTTTCTCTGTGCATCCTTGGCTGTCCTGGACTCACTTTGTAGCCGAGGCTGGCCTTGAACTCAGAGATCAGTGTGCCTCCACCTCACAAGTGCTGGAACTAAAGATGTGCACCACCACACCCAGCAATTACAGACAGCTGTGAACTGCCATGTGGGTGCTGGGATTTGAACCTGGGTCCTTTCTTTAGAAGAGCAACTAGTGCTCTTAACCACTGAGCCATCTCTCCAGCCTCCATACTTCCTTTCTTGTATCCTTGACTCTAAAGCCAGAACCATGAGGCTGAAGCTGGAAAGTTCTGCTGCTTGCTGGGATTGTAACATCTTCCCCTCAAATACATTTCCACCAGCTTTCTGGTGTTGATGGATTCCTTCACTGCCTAAGCTTGGCTGTCCTGGAATTCACTCTGTAGATGAGGCTGGCCTTGAACTCAAGAGATCTGCTCACCTCTGTCACCCAAGTGCTGGGATTAAAGAGGTGCACCACCATGTCCAACCCTGAACTTTCCTTTAATTCCTTTTCACAGGTTGGAAGCTTAGCTGGGTGGGGTCTTGCCCTGAGGTTACTGCTACCTTTATTCTACTTAGAATTAGGCTTTTCTTTAATTTGTTTATACTTCTTGGGACTCCTTTTCTCCTCAAACTGTACATTTTGTATTTTTCTTGCTCAGCTTGCTTCTTTTCATTATAGACCTTCATAAGAGTGAACACTAATAATCAAGCACCACAACCAATACTAAGGCTGTCTGGAAATCTCCTCTGCCAAAGCTGTTAATCCTTAACTCTTTAATATATGTATGTATATATAATATTATATGTGTGTGTGTGTGTGTGTGTGTGTGTGTGTGTATATAAACACATACACACACATAACTCAATTTAGCTTCAGGCAGGTTTTTTGACAAGGGCAGAAAGCAGTCACATTTTTCACCCAAATTTCACAAGAATGATCTCTAGGTCACATATTAATATTCTTCTCCTCTGAAACCTCTTGAGCAAGACCCCCACAGTTCAAATTGCCCTTAGCACCACTGTGTTTCATGCTCCTACTAGTATGACCCATTAAGCTCCACTGAAAGCATTCAACTGCTTTCCTAATTCAAAGTCCCAAAGTCCACATTCCCCCAAACAAAAGCACTGGCAGGCCTATCACAGCAATACCCCAGTCAATTGTATCAACTTCTTAATTAGGGTTTCTATTGCTCTGAAGAGACACCATGACCACAGCAACTCTTATGAAGGAAAACATTTAATTGGGGCTAGCTTACAGGTCAGAGGTTTATCCCACTATCATCATGATGGGAAATATGGCAGCATGAAGGCACACATGATGCTGGAGGAGTAGGCAAGAGTTCCTTATCTGGAGCAGCAGGCAGCAGGGAGAAAAAGTGACACTGGGCCTGACTTGAGCATTTGAAACCTTAAAGCCCCCTTCTGCCTCCCCTCCCCCAGTGACACACTTCCTCCAACAAGACCACACCTACTACAAATCCTAATCCTTTCAAATAATGCCACTCCCTATGAGCCTATGGGGGCCATTTTCATTGAAACCACTACATACTCTGGCTTCTCTCAGCAGAAGCATCTTTTAGGAACATATGCAACATATAGTGGAGGGCTTATAAAAGGTATGAACTTTTGGGAGTGATGGATGTTCACTGTACTAACAGGTGTTTGCTTCGTGGGTATATACATAAAATAGAACTTACCAAATTTTACACTTGAAGTATGTGAAGTATTTTGTGTGTTAATTACTCTTCACTGAGACAGTCTGAGAAGCATATGCCATTTACATGTTTTTCCTCACAGATATGTTGGAGGAGAAAATACAAACTCTGATGACCACAGATGAGGCTCATTACTCCTCTACCCATTCTCAGATATTTACTAAGTTCTCTGCTATTTTCTGTCAGAAACACCAACATTAATCAGACTTACTTGATATAAAAAAAATTTGGTCTCTACCTAGTTTCTGACATAAAGCTCCTGAAACCCTTAGAATCCTCAAAGCAACAACACCTCTCTGTATTCTGAAAATACAGATGGTGGTTAGAAAAGCCTGAATAATTTTAGTATGGGGGCAAGGGAGAGAACTAAGTGCCAGGGGGACTGACCATGTGATCAGGTCTGGGACTTTTAGCCCTGCTCCCCTGACTTTGGTGAAGAGAGGGGATGAAGGTTGACTGATCAATGGCCAATTATTTAATCAGTCGAGCTTACATAATGAGGACTATAAAAACCCAAACAAAGGCCTTTTTCAGAAGAGCTTCCAGACTACTCACCACTTGAGGTACTTGGAGGGCAATGCAGATGCTGCACCCTCCTTCTCCCTTTACTGCTCTGCGCTTCTCCTGTTTGGCTCTCACCCACATTCTCTGTGGAGTTCTTTGTAAGCCAGCAAGCCTAAGTCTCTCCCTGAGGAGTCCTGTGCACCATTCTCGCAGACTACTCAAGCCTAAGAAAGGGGTCCCATGAATTCTAATTTTTGGCAACGTGTCATGTGAGGTATGAGGTATGACAGACATACTTTAGGACTGAACCCTTTGGGATCTACAGCTATCTTCCATGTAGTGTGAGAAGTGAACCACAGGATACTCAGATGATACGTGAGAATCTATAACAGAGAATCTATTAGGTATGGTGGGAATACCCCTACACATTTAGTGTCAGAAGTGTTGTGGTGTGTGTGTGAAGATAGGAAAAACATCATTGGTTTTTGCTCTCTCTCATACCCAACCACTGTACTAATAAAGTGTATAACCTTGACTTCTTAGAGCCAGACCTGACAGCACAGGCCCATAATACCAGCTACTTGAGAGGCTGAAGCAAGAGGATCATAAGTTCAAGGCCCGCCTGTGTAATTCAGTGAAACCTTGTCTCAAAATTAAAAAATAAAGAAGGGTTGTGATGTACTTGGTGGTAGTGTTTGCTAGCACACACAGGGTCCTGGGATTGACCAGCACCACACATAAACAAAAAAGACTGATTGAGATTTGTAAATCAGAAATAATTATTTTTCACATCAGTTTCATGAGGATCCTTACCAGAAGCAAATCCCTCCCAGTGACGTGTCAATTGCTCCATACAGCCCACAACCTTGCTCCACACGTTGTCAAACACATAGGCAAGAACATCCTCTTTCATGCAGTAAAATGGAGCAATGGGAGGGTACCCTAATTTCTGTTTCTCTGTAGCTGCTTCTGATTTGTTTCCATGAAATCCCTCTTCCCTGGAATAGAAGCAAGAGGGAAAGATTTCATGATTATTCTTCCCTAAGCACCACTGTTGTCCTTTATACTCAGAGATGTGCTCAGTGTGCCCTCTCCACCCTTCTCCTCACACAGCAAATGCAGCACCTGACGCTACCTTGTGAAGTAAAGGAGTTCTCAGTAGAAGAGACTGAGTTTCTCTTTTATCCCCACCCTGTCCTAGTAACCCACAAAAAAAGGTGGGGACTGAAATCAACAGAACTCCTCTGGGGTTCTTCTGAAGACCTGTGCCTGTGGCCAGACTCTCCCAATGAGGTAAGTCTATCTGCTTCTCTAAAGGGAATACCAATAGCCCGGGGCTGGGGTGAGGGCTAGCTGGCAGTGTGCTCATTTACAGCAGTCTCTTATGCAGAAAGACAAAGCAAATTCAGGAAGTAGCTTAGGGAAGGGAGAAATGGTCCAGGTTTCTACAATGAAGACTCCTCTCAGGCAGCAGCGGTCTTCAAAACAGAAGCAGGAAGGCTAGAGGGTCATGCAGGGCAGCTACCTAAGGAAGAACTAGGTTGGCATTAGTAGGGGACCTAAGAAGATCAGAATGGTTGTGCTGAGCTGTATTTACTTGTTTTAATTTTTACATGTTATTTCTGAGGTAGGTTCTTGCTATGTAGCCCTGACTGGCTAAAACTCACCAGGGTGGTCTTAAACTTAATGGTGATCAGACTTGCCCCTAACTACCAAATGTTGGGACTATGGGTATATACCATCATTTGGTTAAAAAAAAAAATCAAATTGTATAGAAGGACTCATAGTGAAAAGGATGTCTTCTTCATCTCTGGTTCCTGGTCCCCACTACCAGAAGTAAATATTCTATACTGTTCCAGAGAAATAATCCCTCATGTGTTACACTGCAGTTCTATGGCCCAACAGTGAAATATGCCATTCAAGGGTATGTGATGTCCTCTCAACCTGATGGATATCACAGTATCTTATTATGGTTTCACATTTTATCTCTAATGTAAATGGTTGAATTTCATACATTTCAAATGTTTGTTCTGCTCATATGAACTTTCTGTTCATGTCCTTTTACTGTTTAATTCTAGAAAGTCTTTTTCTTATTGATGTACATATTAAGCAAAATAACTCTATGGATGTAGCGCAGATATTTTTGCCTGGTTTTGTTACTTGTTTTTTTTTTTTTTTTTGACATTGTGTTTCTTTTTCCTATGCAGAAATGTCATCTAATATCATCATTTCAGAACTTCTTACATGACTCATAGATTTTTGTATTAAGGTTTCAAAACGCCTTTGAGGCCTAAAGTGGTGGCACATGATTTTAATTCCAGCACTTGGAAGGCAGAAGTAGGTGGATCTGTGAGTTCAAGGCCAGTACTGTCTACGTATCAAATTCCAAGCCAGGTAGGGCTATATAGTGAGCCCTTGTTTCAAAAAATAAAAAAAAAAGGCTTCCATATTCCCTAAACCTACATGATTTGATTTATTATGTGCAAATTTTTTTATATGTGAAATTTAAATTTAATTTTTATTGAAAGAATAAGTTAGGAATTCTTCTTTTTCCTGGATGGTTTTTCTATCTATTTGAAAGTTATTTGCTAAAACTGTCATACACACACACACACACACACACACACACACTCATTTCCTGCAGGCATTTTCACTTATTTTGTGAACTTCAGTGTTTTCACTTACGAACATTTCCCCCACCCTGTGGTACTGAAGTTTCAGCCTAGGACCTTATGCATGCTGGGCAAGTTCTCTACTACTGAGTTATAGCTCCATCTTTTTAACTTTGTATTTTGAGGTGCGTCCCACCAAGTTGTATAAGCTAGTATAACCTGATCTTACTTTATAGCCTAGGCTGGCTTTGAACTTGTGACTCTCCTTGACTAAGCTTCCTGAATAACTATGGTTACAGGCCTTCTCCAGTGGGCCCAGCTTTATTTAGTTAGGAACATTCTAAAGGCTCAACTACTGTTGTCACTTTACAAGAATATATTTTGGTACTATCCCTAATAAGGCTGCCTTTTGAAGTCTTGCCCAAATTACCTGAAAATTTACTTGGGTTTACTCTCATCAGAAAAAGGGAAAGGTGCCCTACGAGCACATATCAGCCATTTGTATCACATTTTAAGTTAGTTCAATCAACTTCATTCTTCACAACTTAAGAAGGAGGATCAAAGGGGCAGACTTCTGATTTGAGAAAAAAACAAAAGACAGAAGAACTAGATGACAAAGGCTAGGGAAGGAGGGGTCTCTAGAAAATCAAAAGCACTTACTCAAAATTCCCTTACACATGGAACAAGCTCAGTGGTGTTTGATACAGCAACCTGCCTGTTTGGTGGTGTAGGACTGTATGCACATGAGTGAACACAAGGTTGAATATGGCAGTAGGAGACACCACAGGAAGAAGAGAAGTCTAGAATCATGGCACAATAACCAGATACAACCACATAGCCTAACATACTACTGGCACTTTCAGATGTTGGTTCTTTTTTAAAACACTAATATGTTTTGTGTGTGTGATGTGTGCATGCTGTGATACATGTGCAGAGGTTAGAGGACAGCCTGGGGTGTCAGTCCTTGCCTTCAACCTTGTTTGAGATGTGATTTCTCTTGTTCACTGATATATATGCCATGCTAACTGGCCCATCAGCCTCTGGAGATTCTCTTGTTTTTGCCTCTCAACTCCCTGCAGAAGTACTGGAATGACAGACACCTGTGCTTATTATGTGGGTTCTAGGGACCTGAATTCAGTTTTTCAGGCTTGTATGACAAGCACTTTACTGACTGAGCCATCTCCCTAGCCCTATTTATTTATTTTTGAGACAGGGTCTCATATAACCCAGGCTTGCCTTAAATTTTCTCTGTAGCTGAGGATAGGAACCTCTGGCTCTCCTATCACAACCTCATGAATTCTGGGATTACAGGCAAGAGCCACCATTCCCAGTTTATGCAGTGCTGGGGACTGAATCCAGAGCTTTGTGTTTGCTGGGAAGACATTCACCAACTGAGCCACATCCAAGTAGTTCTAGAGCTTTTAAAGACTTAGAAAAATAGTTTACACTTCAGAAAGGAAGCAGCATATGAGGGAACACTGGGTTTAGAATCAGATAAAGAAGGTTTTGGTTTTAATTTTACCTCAGACTAATGACTTAAGCATTCTGCTCTCACCTATGCACTCCAAGGTAGTGTTTGTTATATGACTACTGTCAGACTACAAGTGGATACAACTAAGCACTATTAACTGATAAACTGTACGTATTCTTTAAAGTGAGAACTAGATGTGGATGGGAGCACACACCTTTAATCCTAGCACTTGGGAGGCAGAAGTTTGAGTTTGAGGCCAGCCAAGACTACAACAATAAAAAGTAAAAATATTTATTTAAAATAAACAAAGTTCACATCTCTTCAACTACTCTTTGAAGTTTCAGTTTCTACTGGTAACAATTTGTAAAAGAATAAAATCAAATTATGTAGAGAAAATTAGTCATTTAAAAATCTGTGATCATAGAAAAAGGCAAAATATAAGTGAAGGAAGGTATAGAGGGAAGCCCAGTGTGTGGAAACAACAGAACATGAGCTCTACATGTTGGAGCTAAATGGAAGCAGATACCAAATTGTTACAAATCTACTTATAGGTGTTACCAATAATGCAGTTTCAAAAAAATAGATGCTGATACACAAAATAGAGTGAAAAAATTGAAAAGCAGTACTCACATATCCCTGTTGTCAAAAGCTAGGTACTCCTCGATTATTCCTTCAGAAAAGATTATACAGTCTACCTCCTCCTCTCCCGTAGCAGGCAAGCCAGAGGGTTTGATGGTGGAAGATGCTTTATAAGACGATAAAAAATGTAACTTCTTTCCCCTTATACCAAATCTTGGAGAAGGAAGAAAAAAGCAGTATTAATGACATATTAAAACAAACAGCTCTCACACAGCAAGTAGCATAATTTTTGGAACAAACTGAAAAAACAGTCCTGGAAATACTTTCCTGAACTATTCTAAATCTTTTCTTTCCCCAGTGCTGGGGGTATAATACTCAGTACCTTGGTCATGCTAGGTGATGCTGCCTGGCTCTAATTTTTATCTTTTCTGATGGTAAACTGGCTCATCTTTACATACTCCTAACAGCCATTTATATACCTTTAGAGAACTATCTGTTCATATCCTCTGTTCATTTTCAGTTAGGCTGTTTTTGTTTTTTGAGTTGTAGAAATTCCTTATACCTTCTGACTATTAATCCTTATTAGGCATACAATTTTCAAACACTTTATTCTAGTCTCTACTTTTGATTCATTATTTGCATATAAGAATTTGGCTTTTTAAAAAATTTTGCCTACGACATCATGTCCTAGAAATCATTGTAAATCCAGTGTAATGGGAACACCCCATGGGCTTCACTAGAGGGTGGTTGTTTTGTGAATGCCATGGTAAGGACTAAATTCATTACCTAGGAAGTGGAATCTTGTTTTCCAATAGCATTGTTCCCAGCAGCATCTGCTGAAATATGTATTTATAATAAATATAGCTGAGTGTTGTGGAATATGCCTTTAATCCCAGCATCTCCATCAAACCCTCTGGCCTGTTTGGTATGGGAGGAGAGGAGGCAGAGGCAAGTGGATCTCTGTGAGTTTGAGGCTATCTTGGTCTACATAGTGAGTCACAGGCCATCCAGGGCTACATAGTGAAACCTTGTCTAGACATAACTCTTAAATTAACCTGGAGCAGGAGAAAGTAGTTTTATATCTACAAACTCAACTTTTCATGTTTTCCTTCTCTCTCTCTCTCTCTTCTTGACTTATACTTTTGTAGCATGACACCATCTTCTAATACTTTAACTTCCTGGACTACCATTTTGACCTACACACTATTTCTGTTGAATGATTTCAAAAAACCTTGTTTGAAATCATTTATACATTAGTCTGCCTTTTTGTATATTCTGTTATCATGTAAATATATTATGTTCTCATTTAGATTTAAAAAATAGAAAGGACATTGAAGAATGTTAATGGTATCCCAGGCTACTGTGCTAGGTGTCAGTCAGACATACAAATAATTACTGAATTGCTTATGTGTAGCTTCTTCCCATTCCAAGAACACCTCCAAACCAGAAAGTGGACCAGCCCCATTTTAATGCATTTAAGAAATGAGAGACACCTGCCCCTAGAGGCACTGCAGATGTCACTGCTATGTCACATGTGCATCAGTGAGTGGCAGAGAGGAGAGAGGCTATGTCTACATTCAGTGTACTGACCTATGAACATCTGAATGAATAGTAGCCTATCATTTGTCCGGAAGAAGAAAAAAGAAGCAAGGTGGATACCAACTCTACTTTGGTGCCATAGAGTAACCTGAGATGACTACAAGACCAGCACCAAAAGATCTGGTGCAGATGGGGGTCACAAGAGCAGGAGAGCTGTCCCTGCCCATCACATACTGCAGCACTCAGGAGAGCAGGCCCTGCACCCTGCCAGGATAGTACACTATAGTTGGTCCTGGATATGGGGGTTGTGGGTGAGCCAGGCCTGAGGGAGTGAGTATGGGAAAGTCAGCCCTGCCTTTGGTCTGCTATGTGGTGGTGTAGGCTAGGGAGAGATGCCCTCCCCTCCCTTTTGCCCTCACCACCATTGGCCTACAGGAGATCTTGGCCCAGATGGGGTCACAAGAGCAGGAGAGCTGTCCCTGCTCCTCACATGTTACAGCACTCAGGAGAGGAGGCCTGGTACCTTTCCACAGTAGAAGTAGCCATGCAAGTGGGGGTTTCAGGTCCAGAACCAGGGCTTTGAGTTGGCTCTCCCCAACATCTACCCCATGGATGAACTCTTAGAGTGCAAGAAGAGGTAAGTTCCATAACCCAGGACTTCAGGATCTCCAAGACACAGGACAGTTATCTGAAAGGAGTTCCAGTACTGATGGAGTAGTGGAAACCAGGGGCCTCGTACCAGACCAAGGAGTCATTGTGAGTCATTACAGCAAGCAGAATATGTGGACAAAGGGGACTATTGTGGGACATACTGAGATACACTGCAGCTTCCACAATGAGCTGTTATTTTTTATGCTGGGACAGATTGCAAGGGTGGAGGGTGGATCTGGGGGGAGATGGGAAATGGGAGGGAATTGGGTGCATGATGTGAAATTCACAAAATAATTTTTTTTCAATAAAAAAAAGATATGAGAGGACTGATGAATGAGCAATAAGAAAGTTACAGATAAAAATAGAACTGTAGGCAGGGCCAACATATAATTTTATATTTTATTTTACAGGCAATGGGAATCTACTGGAAGTTTTTTTTTTAATGCAATGTGGCAAACTGATAGGATTTTTGTAAAGACTCTTAATCATTGATAAGCCTTATTTTATGGCAACTTTGTATGTTTACCTAAAAATCTTTTACTCAGGACACATTTCTCTGATACCTTCCAGAACAAACAGTGGCAAAGAGCAGTGCCCGCACACATCTCAGAACTGAGGCTTTGCTCTTCTGTGCAACCACCTCCCAAAGGAACCTTACTGAAAGCTAGGAGACAGACGTGCTTGCATCGGAAAATACTTACATGGTAGAATCTCTTTCTTGAGACAGAACTGGTTCATGTGAAGCTGACACAGCAGAAGGGGATATAGGGTACAATCCATAGCCTTCACTCGGAGTGATTATCTGCCTACCCAGAATCCTTCAAACGAAGAACAGACATAGTGAAGTATCTTCATTTGGGATGCATGCAAAATCTGAGCATTTCAGCAACAAATCTGATGGCTCTACATAGAAATCCTACAAACTCAGACAGACACTAAGAATGACTCTTGAGCAGAAACATGAATTCTTTTTTTTCTGAGACAGGGTTTCTCTGTATCTCTGGCTGTCCTGGACTCACTATGTAGACCAGGCTAGCCTTTAACTCAGAGATGTGCTTGCCTCTGCTTCCTAAGTGCTGGGCTAAAAGGCGTGTACCACCATGCCAGGCAATTACAGACAGCTGTGAACTGTCATGTGGGTGCTGGGATTTGAACATGGGTCCTTTGGAGGAGCAGCCAGTGCTCTTAACTGCTAAGCCATCTCTCCAGCCCCCAGCAATGTGAATTCTTAGTTAGGTACATTTCTCTTTGATAGAATATATATGGAAAATATAAAGCCATCCCCCAGTAGTTTAAAGAAGAATCCAGAAAAAGTTAGGGACATAGCTCAGTGGTAGAACACTTGACTAGCATGACAAGGCCATGGGTTCAGTCTCTAGCACTGCCACATACTGTGTAACACCCTGCCCACACACAAGAGGATGAAGGGTCAGCCAAATTAGTGAAAACTATGAGCCATATTTTTTTTAAAAAATGTTTTACTTATTTTATGTGCATTTGTGTTTTGTCTGTATGAGGGTGTTGGATTCCCTGGAATTAGAGTTACAAACAGTTGTGAGCCACCATGTGGGTGCTGGGAATCGAACTTGAGTCCTCTGAAGAGCAGTCAGTGCTCTTAACTGCTAAGACAGTTCTCCAGTCCATGAATCATATTCTTACTAACATTAATCAAAAATTTAAGTACATGTAGTAGTGGTACTGTTGTGGTTTCTCAGGGAACAGTGTGTCCTTTCAAGTATGAGAATTGTAGACAGTGGTATAAACAAAACATTGTCCTCAAAAAAAAAAAAAAAAGGTTCTTGAAATGCAAAATGCCTTGGCACTCAGGAGCCGACTACAGATATTGAGATATTTTACTTGGAATGTGACATGATGTCTCGTTTCATGTCCCAGGCCCTTGGAGGTGGACACTAGAGGAGGATTAGGAGTTCAAGTCAGCAGTTTGAATGCAAAGTTCAGCGCTTGGGGCTGGGGAGATGGCTCACGGGTTAAAAGCACTTTCTGCCCTTGCAGCAGATGACCAGGTTCAGTTCCCAACACCTACATGGCAACTCATAACTGTCTGTAACTCCAGTTTCCAGGAATCGGACATACTCTTCTAGCCTCCATGGGAACCAGGCATATGTGCAATACTTATACATACATGTAGGCAGAACATTCATAACATGTAAGATTTTTTTTTTTTTTAGAGACAGGGTCTCACTGTTCTGGAACTGACTACGTAGACCAGGCTGGCCCTTAACTCACAGAGATCCACCTGGCTCTCGAGTACTAGGATCAAAGGCGTGTGCCACCACACCTAGCCTAAGGAAAAAGTATTTTCTATACTTTTTTTTTTTTTGGCTTTTTGAGACAAGGTTTCTCTGTGTAGCCCTGGCTGTCCTGGACTCACTTTGTAGACCAGGCTGGCCTTGAACTCACAGAGATCTGCTTCCCTCTGCCTCCTAAGTGCTGGGATTAAAGACATGCACCACCATGCCCGGCAGGAAAAAGTATTTTTTAAAAAAGAAAATTCAAGGCCAAACTCACTGAGACACATACATACACAGGCATATTTTAAAAAACTATTTTTTTTAGGGGAGGAATTAAAATAAAACCAAATAGTTTTACTCATAGCTAGGTGTGGTGGTGAATGTACCAAGGAGGCAGAGGCGGGCAGATAAATGAGTTCAAGGCCAGCCTGGTCTACATACTGAGGCTAGGTCTCACAATACAAAAAAATCAAAAAAACAAAAAACCTCAGGCCAGGTGAGTCTAAGTCCCAGTGCTCCAGAGACAGAGGCAGGTGGATCTCTGTGAGTCAAGGCCAGTCTGGTCTACGAGTGAGTTCCTGTCAGCCAGGGTTTCACAGTGAGATCCTGTTTCAAAAAAGAAAAAAAAAATCTAAAGCTCACAAAGTTTTAAAATTGAAGATTGGAGACAAGCACAGTTTATGCTTTGGTGTCGTTCAGTACCTGAGGTGAGGAAAGCTGGATGCCCATTGCTGGCACTCTTTCTGCAGACTGTGTGTGTGCACACTCAGCTTCTGCTCATACAGGAGCTCATCAATGGCTGTGAACATGGCCTGGACTTTCTCAGTGGCATTTTGGTCAAGTTCCTAAAAACAAATACCACCTCACAAACATTTAGATGAGCTAGTAAGGATATATTTTGGTGAACTTCTATACAGTTAGATTAGCTATTCTGAGGCTGTAGCACTTTACATTTGATTTTACACTTTCACTATCAAATATATTTTTATGCACTTAAAAGTCACTGAGATGTACAGACTTTGTATCTGATTAATTTTGGTCTGTGATTTTTTTGGCAAGTTCTTTATAATAAAGTTTTAACTTTTAAAAAATCTGTACAGTGTTCCACAGAATAATCGTCAGTGGATAACATTGAGTTTTCTACTTTTAAGTCATTTTTTTTTTTTTTTGGTTTTTCGAGACAGGGTTTCTCTGTGTATCCTTGGCTGTCCTGGACTCGCTTTGTATACCAGGCTGGCCTCGAACTCACAAAGATCCACCTGCCTCTGCCTCCCAAGTGCTGGGATTAAAGGCATGCGCCACCACCGCCCGGCCTTAAGTCATTCTTAATAATGCTATAATAAACATATTTATTTATTTCAGTACAGCAAGCTGGCTGAGTGGGTAAAGGCACTTGCTGTCAAGCCCAATGACTTAGGTTCAAATCCCAGGACCCACAGGTGAAGGGAGAGAACTGGCATCCACATGCTTCTTCTTTTGGTAAAAGACTTACTTGGTTTTGTATGGTGTTTTGCTTGCATGTCTGTCTGTCTAAGAGTGCCGGATCCCCTGGAACTGTCTGCACACAGTTGTCAGTTGCCATGTGGGAACTAAGTTGGGTCCTCTGAAGAACAGCCAGTGCTCTTAACCTGAGCCCTCTCTCCAGCCCCTCAACAAGCTGTCTTCTGACCTCTACATTCATGCCATAGCATTTGTGCCCCCACCACAGACAGACACACACAGACACAGACACACAAACACACACACACACACACACACACACACACACACACACACACACACACGAGGGGAGGGAACATTTCAATCTCCAGCATTGCAAAATAAAATCAATCATATTTTGCTTTGTTTTAAAGAGTTCACTTGAGAGACTGTATTTATATAAAAGAAAAGCTAAATTAGGGGGCTTTCACATCGAAAAGAATTTTAGATGTTTCTGTTTCTTTTGTAAGGACAACTTAATATATTTTTTAAGTAATTTAAAAGTTAATTAGGCAGGGCGTGGTGGTGCACGACTTTAATCCCAGCACTCGGGAGGCAGAGGCAGGTGGATCTCTGTGAGTTTGAGGCCAGCCTGGTCTACAATGCAAATTTCAGGACAGCCAGGGCTTACAGAGAAACCCTGTCTCAAAAAACAAAACAAAAAAAATTTTTTTTTTATTCGTTGTGTACTAAAAAACAAAAGGAAAGCCAGGGATGGGAAACATGTACATACTATTTAGAACCTAAAAAGATAGATACTAATCACAATGCAGAGGTGACAGGGCTGTTTAGTCAGTTCACTGAATCCTCCTGATAAGGCATCAGATAAATTCACAGGAATAAAGTCTGATTCCTGTCCCACCCCTACCCAAAACCTTCGAGCCTCCACAGGACTGAATCCTTCTTACCCATCCCATATCATTTGTATTTCCTCCCCAGAGTTACCATCTTGTACCTCTTCTACCTATCATCGTTTCTTCAGTTCCAAGCCCCATCAATCTTGTCTTTGCCCCACTGGAGCTGAGATTACAGGCACTGGAGGGCACACCCAGCTTGTTACATGGATGCTGGGATCCAAACTCTGGTCCTAGCCAATGGGGTGAAGCTACCATCTGTGGGATTATGACTGAACGCCTCTAAGTCAGAATCCCGTCCAGGCGGAACGATAGTTGTTGCCATGGTAATCCTGCTCAGTACGAGAGGAACCGCAGGTTCAGACATTTGGTGTATGTGCTTGGCTGAGGAGCCAAACTCTGGTCCTGATGATATTGACCACTGAGCCATTTTGCAGCTCCCCTGCCATTTATCTGTCTGAAAGTTCTTTTTCTCTTTCTTCCCATGATTACCTCTTCAGTCCTTAAGCCTCAACCTACGGTCCAGATAACACTAGAGTCTCAAGTAACTCCTCTTGTTACATCCTGTTTCAGCACTCTCTGTACTTTACATCCTTGTCAGTCTCCTCATTAGACCACTGAACTATGTAAGTCTCACTCTATAGCCTATGGTAACCACAGCAACAGACAGATATGCTCAAAAGATTCCTTGAAGAAACTAATAAAACATGAAAACTCAAATGTTAAATATGGGGGAAGCTCCCATTATGATCTGTTAACGCCAGAACTATTATTATATATATGCTATTCTAGTTGACAGATGTGGAGATCAAAGTAAGCATCAACATTAACAATGGTAAACGACAAAGTAGACTACAAAATAGCATGCACATGCATCATAACGAAGGAAAAGACACACATAGAAAATCTACTGGAAAGTGATTAATGGTAATAATAATAGATTTAAACAACTAGGCTTCTCTGTAAAGAGCAGCTAACTATATTGTTTAATAAATATAGTGAGGGCTGGAGAGATGGCTTAGTGGATTAAGATGCTTGCCTTACAAGCCTTACACCTGAGTTCAACCCCCAGAACCTACATGAAGATGGAATTAGAGGAACACCTTTACAAAGATGCCCTATGACCTCCACATATGGACCATAAGACCAGCACGCACCTACACATAACATACATGCATGCACACACAAATTTTTAAAATTAAGTTTAACAATAAATAAGCCAAGTATAGGGGCACATGCTTTTAATTTCAGGACTCAGGAACCAGAGACAGGCAGGTCATTATGAGTTTGAGGCCAGCCTGGTCTACGTAACAAGTTCCAGGCTACCCAATGCTACCTAGTGGAACCTTGTCTCAAAACAACAACAAATAAAATATCTTGGCATGGAGGTACGTGCCTTTAATTCTAGTACTGGGGAGGCAGGGGCATGTGGATCTGTGAGTTTGATGCTAGCCTGTTCTACAAAGTGAGTTCCAGAATAACTGGAGTTATAAAAAAATACTTTATCTCAAAAATAAAAAAGAACAATAAACAAATGACAAAAAATAAATAAGGTGAAAAGTGATCATGGAAAACACCTAATATTGACCTCTGGCCTCCACAGATGCTTACAAGCCAAGCACACTCCTCCACACCACATCAAACACACAAACACACACACACACACACACACACACACACACACACACACACACACA
>CAJQZJ010032031.1:13287790-13306066 GCA_907164525.1 Lophiomys imhausi | reverse complement strand
GGGGGGGGGGGGGGCAGAGGCAGGCGGATCTCTGTGAGTTCAAGGTTAGCATGGTCTACAAAGCTAGTCCAGGACAGAAACCTTGTCTTAAAAAACATATCCTCAATAGAGAACATGCTTCTGAAAAGTGAGGAGAGGCTCTTTCACCAAGTGAAAGTGGGAAGAAGCAAGTAGTGTTACTACTTATTGACGACCTACTATGTGCCAGTCCTATGCCACCATTTTAGGTATGCTTGTAGATAGTATTGTATACACAGACAGTAAGGCCCAGATTTAGTAATTTGTCTAAACGCAAGAAAAGTGCCCATCCCAAATCTCAGGTGTGACTTTACATGAATGTTATTGGCATCCATAGCTAATATTTAGTGAGCGTATGGCTGCTGAAATTACTAGGCTTGGTGAGGGGGAACAATGGGACTTAGATTTTTACAAGTTCAGACTGTATGGGCTTAAGATGTGGAAGCGTTCTGATTTCATCTGAGAAATAAAAGCTAGTTATAGTCATCTTTCAGAATTGTTGAAAGGATCAAGGAATGGAAGGTTCTTTTGAAATTGCAACATGCCAGTAATGTCAAGCATTATCATTACCTGCCAAATTACAACACTTCACTAAGGGTACACAGCGGGTCTTTAGACTATAAGTGTTTGGTTTTTAGTCGACAAATAAAACTGATCCTTATTTGCAGGGAGCAGGTGTGAAGGTAATGTGTGCAATGGCTTGACATCAGGTTTAAAATCGGACTGACGCTTGGTTTGTACTTCTCAGCTGCATCACCTTCTAGATACAATCTTTAGATCTGTGATCTTTATCTGTAGGATGTGCAAGGTCGGTCTCAATCTGGTTTTGCTAATGCATTCAAGCAAACAGCTTTGCATGGTGGAACTAGACACGTTCAACTTCATTGTAGCATTCAGCTAATATCTTCAGTGGGGTCAAAAGCACTAAGGGAACCATAAATGCTTCTGAAGATCCACCACCTCAATTCTGCCCAAAAGACAGTCTTAGGATAGCATAGATGAGACTCTCTTAGCTGGTGACCCAAAAACAAGAGGTAGCTTCCGCTATGGCTGGGAGGAGAGAATTCGGGATATTTTCCCTCCCTAGCCCGGGGAAAGGAAAAGAGAGGACTGGTCAAGGAGGTCCCTAAAGCTCCCGCGGCCCAGGCTGGGCGAGCAGAGCAATCCACTCACAGCTCTACGCTCTGCGGCACGGCCTTCCGAGTGTATCTGGAGATCATCCTGCTTTTTCTCTTGCCCTTGGACGGGCAAGCCAGGGCGGGGGCCTCGGGGCCTGGCCCTCCCGCAGGCTCAGGCCCGGCCCCCTCCTGCCACCTACCGGCCCCGTCTCGCCCCGTCTCTCCCCGTCGCTTAGATTCCGGACTGCCACCTCCAAGAGTTCCCACTCTATAATCTTCCGACCTACCTCCTTCCTCTCATTAGCGGAAGTGACGGAGGAATACAGCATCGTCCAAAAATTGGCTCCGATGCGCATTAACGTCTGCACCCAACGTTCCGGAGACTCACGGCTTCCAGGTTTTCAGGCGTGGGTTAGGGCCCAAGCGGACATGAGGATCTTGCCTGGGCTGGGATCGATCTGTTGATGGTAGCCTCTGACTAAGTGTCCTAGTAGAAGAGGCGGCCAAGGAAAGGTGCCAGAGCCGAGGCGCACAAGAAAGGTAGTAAAGGAATCGTAACTTTACCTTTGTCAGGTGGAAGAAGGGAATCTAGTTTGATGAAAGAGCAGTAGACCGCGCCAGGCCGGTCCTTCTCGGTCGCTTCTTTCTGTGGTCTCGGGTATGACATTTGTCATTAAGTCGAATGATCTCAAGTTCAGTTCTGACTCTGTAAATTCTACGGAAGGAGGCTGCTTGAATTTATGGGGAGGATGGGTAGAATTTTTACTTGACCATCCGGGTTGAAAAGCACAATTCTAATTTATTGTGGTGAGTGGGTAGTTGCGTAGAAGATGCAGGTTCTTTATTGGTTCATTGCAAAGCCAAGTAAGCTTAAGAATCAAATCACTGCATTAGGTGGGCATCCGGAACCATGGCAAATTATTTTGGGATGAAACGGTAACACACAAATGTTTGCCGTTTTAATTCTTCTATAGACTTAAGTCCCGTAGAGCAAGGGACATTGCTTTTTAACGTACTTAATAACACAATTTTAAAGTAATGAGGTGTACTAGAAATGGCAGCTAACACTTCCACTCCATGATTAATGAGAAAGCTCAAGAAAGAAAGTAAAGCGCCCAGAGTATGCAACTAATAGAAGCAGAGTTGGGGCTGGAGAGGTGGCTCAGAGGTTAAGAGCACTGGCTGCTCTTCCAAAGGTCCTGAGTTCAACTCCCAGCAACCACATGGTGGCTCATAACCATCTATAATGAGATCTGGTGCCCTCTTCTGTCCTACAAGCATACATACAGGCAGAATGTTGTATACATAATAAATAAAAAAAACTTTAAAAAAAAAATAGAAGCAGAGTTGGACGTTTTCAGAGAAAGTAATGGATAGTAACGTAATGTTTTCCAACTGTGCTACAGACACTGCTACTAATTTAAGGGCAAGTGTTTAGTTTGTGAGACAGGGTCTTGCTGTGTTGCTTAGGCTAGCCTTGAACTCCTGCACTCAGGTGATCCTCTTTCCTCAGTCTCAGCTGAGACCATATGGGCACACACATTGCATTTAACTATTTTTAAGTCTTATTTTTACTTACTTGGTTTGGGAAGTGCATTGTTGGTTCTCCAACCACTCCATAATATCAAGGTTTCCATCAACATAATTTAAGTTTAAGGGACATAGTTTTAAGTATAAATGTCATTCAAAGAATAATAAATCAGGTGGTGTCTGGTAAAGGCCAGAACCATGATGATGGTTCATATAAATGTTTGGAAAATAATGCAGTCACCTAGAAGAGTTTGGGGATGCTGTTATTTCTCCTTGTGTGTGGTTTACGTCACTGAACCATTGAATGCCATTTCCAAAGAAGAATGGAGGGCAATATGAAGCTTGCCATGGTAGAAGATGCTGTGGAGTACCACCTGTTCCTAATACCGGATAAAGCAAGAGACACGGAAGAACACAGAGAGATTCTTCAGAAGTACATTGAAAGAATAATGACCCAGTTTGCACCTATACTGGTCCCTTATATCTGGCAGAATCAGCCTTTCAATCTCAAATATAAACCTGCAAAAGGTAAAGTAATCCTTTCATTCAGTGTCGTCCGACAGATTTATCCCCACAGCTTTTAAAGTCAGTCATGTTTGTCCATATACATTTAACCCCCTAAATTTAAATATACACCATATGAATAAGAATGCGGGGATTGTGGCTGTCGTTCTGAACTTTAATTCCTATGCCATAATGCAAGTGCCTGTGCAGCAGAGGTCCAGGCTTATCCTGTTTCTTCAGCCACAGTTCCTTCTTACTAGTCACTGCCGATCTTGATGATGTCTTTAGTAGGTTGCTTTGTTTCATGTCGTTGTTTTGCTGAGAATCAAAGAGTGACCTTCTCTGACTAATAAAGACAACTAGATGGGCTTTGTCACAATCAGTTGCCATCCATTTTGAATGTCCTTTACTGCTCCCCTGTGTCGCCAGTGCTTTCAGTCAACTCTAGCAAAATATAGTAATCTGTTCTGTCATTTCTTCTAACTTTATGAAATTGAATACCAGCCTGCTGGCCCAGGCTGTATTTGCACAGTGACTTGTTTAGGATCAGGAGCCCTGGTATCTTTTGATCCTGCCATATTTTGCTCATACTTCAGTGCTAATCTGTTCTATTTGGCTACCACCTCTAAGTTTCTCCTTTGCTATTAATTTTAACTGAACTTTTCCTAGCACTGGGCATTGAACCTGGGGTCTTGTGCATTACTAAGCAACTAGTCTACTACTGAGCTATTTCCCCAACCCTAATTTTCTAGAATACATGTGTTGTTTATTGACAAGGAGACTAGCAAATCAGTGTGCCACATGTAAAATGAACCTCTTAGCCAGGTATGTTGGTGTACACCTTTGATCTTAGCACTCTGAAGGCTAAGGCAGGAGAATTACCAGTTTGAGGCCAGCCTGGGTCACAGAGTGAGAACCAGTTTTAAAACAAAAGCAACCTATTATCTTTTAGAAAACCATGTTTACCCTATATTTTCTCACTTATCTAATAGCATTGCTGAATGTTACCGAGGCTAATTAGTATTTCAAATTATACTCATCACTTTGCTATTTTCAACCAGGCAGGAAGGCCTAGTGTGAGCACTTCCAAAATATCCCTTCCCACACCTGTCTGATCTCACTGTGGGTACTCTTTATTCTTTTATCTGGAAAACTACAGCTTCCTAACTTACCTCTCTAGTTCCAGTTTCCTGAGTTCCTTACACTGTTGTCAGTTACCTTTGAGGAACACAGATTGGATTGTGTCACTTCCTGGCTTACCCTCCTTTGTTTTCCTGGCTTCTGGAGGACGTTTCCTCTGAAGTCCAGTATGTATTGTAAATGATAAGTGTACTCTAACCAGGACTTCTCTAAGTGGGGAGATAAGGGTGATGTGGAGAGAGCAGAGTTGAGCTGGCTGTTCTCACCTCTTTTCATGTTTTGTTTTGTTCTTTGTTTTTGCTGTGATTGCTCTGGTAGCTGCATTTGTTTGACCTTCATGTTATACATTACATTGACTGAGTTCTTAAATTTTTATTTCTTTTATTTTATGTGCATAGGTGTTTGCATGCAAGTATGTCTGTGCATGATGTTCATGTAGTGCCCTCAGAGGCCAGAGGAGGGTGTTGCATCCCTTGGAACTGGAGTCACACATGGCTGTGAGTCACCATGTGGGCGCTAGGAATTGTATCCAGGTCCTCTGGAAGAGCAGCCAGTGCTCTTAACCACTGAGCCATCTCTCCAGTCCCACATTGATTGATTTTTTTTTTTTTTTGAGACAGGGTTTTTCTGTATAACAGCCTGGCTGTCCTGGCCTCACTCTGTAGACCAGGCTGGCCTCAAACTCACAGAGATCCACCTGCCTCTGCCTCCCAAGTGCTGGGATTTTTTGTATGTTGAATTATCTTTGTAGTCTAGGAACAAATCTTACTCGATTGTGGTATTATAACCCTTTAAATATGTTGTTGAATTTGGTTAATCAGTTTTCATTGTTGTGATAAAAAATATATAAAAAATTATTTTAGTTTATGTTTTCAGATTGATCTCTCGGTTCAGCTACAGCAGAGCCTACCCTCAAACTCATAATATTCCTCCTCAGTCTCCCCAGTGTTAGGATTACAAATGTGTGCCACTACGCTCAGCTGTCAGAGGTTTTTGATTTCTGATTCAATATCCTTCCTAGTTATATATAGGTCTGATAGTATTTTCTACTTCTTCATGATTGAGTCAAGACCTTTTTAAAGGAATTTATCCTTTTCTAACAGGTTTCCGAATTTCTTGGTATAAGACATTCATAGATTCCCTTATAATCTTTTATGTTCTGTAGAAAGAATATAATGATCCTGCTTTCATATCTGACTTTAGTTGTCTCTTCATATTTAGTCTGGCTAGTGGTCTGTCAAGTTTGTTGATCTCTCCCCCATTTAAAAAACAAAACAAAACCCTCACTTTGTTTCACTATCTCTGCTCTAATTGTCTCATTTCTCCTGCTAGATTTATTCTTTGTTGTTGTTTTTCTGCTTTCTAAAAATGAGAGTGCTGGTTTGAGATCTTACGTAACTGTAAACTGTTACTTTCACTACTTTGGTTAAATTTTATGAATTTTCATATGTAATACTTTGATTTTCACTTGTTTCAAAATATTTTTTCTTGGACTCTTTTGGACTCTTGGTTGTTTAAGAGTGTGATGTGGGCTGGAGAGATGGCTCAGCAGTGAAGAGCACTGGCTGCTCTTCCAAAGGACCCGGGTTCAAATCCCAGCACCCAAATGACAGTTCACAGCTGTCTGTAATTGCCAGGCGTGGTGGTGCACACCTTTAATCCCAGCACTCGGGAGGCAGAGGCAGGTGGATCTCTGTTCAAGGCCAGCCTGGTCTACAGAGTGAGTCCAGGACAGCCAGAACTACACAGAGAAACCCTGTCTTGAAAAACCAAAAAAAGAAGAAGAAGAAGAAAAAAAAAGAGTGTGATCTTTAACTTCCGTATACTTCTGGATGGGGCACTTGTTTGAGCTGCTTTGCTTTTCCAAAGCAGAATCCTTATGTCCCCAAGATATTCCCCTATCTACTATAACTCTGTGTCTTCAGCCACGCTGTTCCTTCTTTCTGGAAAGTCCAGCTCTGGTCATTCTGTAGCCATCACTCCTCCAGACATCAAAACAGGACCCTCCTTCACGTTCACACAACATTTAGTGTGCTTTTAAAGAGGGTTTACCTATCTGTTCCTTGTTTGAGACCCAAACGCCTCAGAAATACAAATTCCATATCTTGTTCAGAATTGCAACCCCAGTTCCCAGAATAATTCTTGGAACTTAGTCTGTGCTAGTTAGTGATGGCTCACGTGTACACCCTGCAGTGACAGATTGCCTGCTTTATGATTACTTCTTCCTTGTTTGTAGGAGATGTTCCTGCTCATATGTATGGCATGACGAAATTTGGAGATAACATTGAGGATGAATGGTTTATTGTTTATGTAATGAAGCAGATTACAAAGGCATTTCCAGAGTTAGTGGCAAGGTATTGTCATTATTTTAATTATCCTAAAGGAATTCTCATTTTCAAACATAAGTGATTATATTTGTGTCTGTTTCATAATTTTTGTCTGAGGTCTGGTAAAGTTGTTCAAATTTGGGCAGATTGAGAAACTGACTATTTTCTTTCTATTCTCTCTGACTTTGTTTTCTTAAGAAAGATACTGGAAGCCGGGTGTGGTGGTGCACACCTCTAATCCCAGCACTCAGGAGACAGAGGCAGGTGGATCTCTATGTGTTCAAGGCCAGCCTTGTCTACAAAGTGAGTCCAAGACAGTCAAGGATACACAGATAAACCCTGTCTTGAAAAACAAAAAACAAACAAAATCAAAAAAGAAAGAAAGAAAGAAAGAAAGATACTGGCGAATTCAAATACTTCAAGCAAAACATTGTTATTTTAGGTTTTGCTTTGTTTGAATTCTACTTATGGCCTGGCATAGTGGACAACTGTTGTACCAGTGCTTGGGAGGAAGAGAGAGGAGGATGGGGTTTCAGGACAGCCTGGCTTAGGCCGTGAAGACCCTGCTTTAAAGAAACAATAAGTTCTAATCATAAGAGAACAGATACTTGTGGTAAACAAAGTGTGAAACACCATAAAAGATGGAACTGTGCTGGTGGTTTCCCAGAAGTTAGCATTGTGAATATTTTTGTTGTTGTTTTCAAGACAGGTTTCTCTGTGTAGCCCTGTCTGTCCTGGAACTCACTCTGTAGACCAGGCTGGCCTCAAACTCAGAGATCTTCCTGCCTTTGCCTCCCAAGTGTTAGGATTGAAGGAATGTGCCATTACTGCCTGGCTCATCATGAACTTTTTTTTTTTTTTTTGAATAGTCAAATTTTATTTTTATTAATTTATTTTTCTCTCATATATTACATCCACCCACAGTTTCCTCTCCCTCCTCTCCTCCCAGTCCCACCCACCACCCTCAACTTCTCTTCCCTTCTTCCATTTCCTTCCAGAAAAGATCAGGCCTTTCAGGAACATCACCCAAACATGACGTAACAAGTCACAATAGGACTAGGCACATATTCTCACATCAAGGCTAGATGAAGCAATCCAGTAGGAGGAAAAGGGTCCCAAGAGCAGGTGAAAGAGTCAGAAATAGCCCCAGTGCTACTGTTTAGGAGTCCCACAAGAACACCAAGCTACACAATCATAATGCTGTGATCCAGGAGTTGCCACACTTACCACTTGGACACCAGTCTCAGATAAAGATGTAAGATTTATTGAACACACACCAAAATCTGATTAATCAGAGATGCAACAGGCCTGGTAGCTGAGACTGTAACCTCTAGCCATTTCCAAGACCAGTTTTTTTTTTTTAAGTTTACAAAAAAATCATTTTTTGTTTATTTAACTAATGTGTAACCAGAGGAATGAATGTTTTAAATTATTTATGAAAAATTCTCACTATATAGACCACATTGGCATGAAGCTCAATACAGATAAGGCTGCATCATTCCCCCAAAACCTGGGATTAAGAATATTGGGCTGGAGAGCAATTAAAGGCTAGGTGCACAATCCAAAATATAAGAATACCCTAGCTCCTATTGGTTGTAAAGTCCTGGAGTAGTCACGAAGTAAGGAGTTGTGTGGAGTCCAGCTATAACTTCCAGTATACCAGTCCTTTGATGTGTCAAATTCCTCAGAGATTCATTGCCACAGCTCCTCAGAAGATGGACCTGAATCTTTTGTATCCCCTGGGCCTTGGGAGGCAGCTGCCATGGCAACTAGAGCTTCAGCTACTGCTGAGTCAGTCTGGGCTTCAACTGCTCCTGATTGACCAGGGTTGGCAGATGGAACAGGGTCATGGTCATCAAGCAGGTCTTCTTGAAAACTACACAGAGCACCATCCCAGGCCTCATCACCAGGCAGAGAATCTTGTAGACTGGAGTTGAGTTTGGGAATTGGGGCCACACCAAATGTGCCTGGACACGTGGACTCTCCATTGTCAGAGGCAGCAACAGATAATGGAGCAGGAGAATGGGCTGATCCAGCTACAGCTTTAGAGGTAGCACTTCTCTCTGGCAGTGCTTCTGGAACATTGTTGGGATTCTTCCGTCTGCATTTAGCTCGGTGGTTCTTGAACCAGATCCAGATCTCATCCTCTGTCACACCAATCTTTACTGCCAGCTCCATGCATTGCTTCAGGCTTGGGTACATGCACTGATCAAAATGTTCTTGCAGCAAGAGATTTTGTTCCTTAGAGTATACAGTGCGTGCCTTCCGATGCTTCCTTGGAGCCACAGGACGAACTTCTTGGTCACTATATTTTTCTGACAGAACCATAGGTCCTGTGGAACCCTGGAAACCAGGACTCACTGAGGAACTTGAAGGCATCTGAGGAATTGGGTGTGCTGAGTCAGTTCCCAGGGTTTTGAAACCTGGGTATATTACATGATGTGGATGCATTTGGAAACTTGGTTTCTCTGATGGCCTTTTGGACACTTGGGGCCCATGAATCTATCAGAGACTGGGTGCCATTGGAAACTTGATTGTATTGGAGTTGCTGGGGGACCTTGGAGACGTTGAGACATTTGGATATTTATGTTCCTTGACAGCTCTTGAGGCATTTGAAAACCTGTGTTCATGAGTGCATAAGAAGATAGCTGGAAACCTGGATCCAATGGGGGACTTTGGAGCACGTGGGGGCTTATGTTTGGATTGGCTAGATCCACTTGGAGACCCCTAGGCACTAGTGGACGTGGCAGCATACTGGAATCTGATCCTACTGGAACACCTTCCTGTACTGGAGAACCCTGGGTATCAGCAAACTCTCCAACCATGTCCAGAACTCTGCTTTTGTTTTTTTTTTTCCCAAGACCAGTTTTTAAGGGAAAAAACACAAGCAAGTGGCAGTTGCAATACGATGGCTATCTAGACAAAGCAGAGCCATCTGACCTTTAAGCTGATTGGCTGGGTCTAGGGGCAAGGAGGCTTGGGGGTTTCCAAGGTCTGTGGGCTTCTGTAACAAAGAACAACAACGAGATGTTATGGGCAGGGCAAGGAACATTAGGTTATCATGGGCTCTAGAATGAAGGTTGAGGGAAGAAGGCAGAATTATTTCAGGTTTTAACATTTAACACATAACATATATGGAGAGGACCTAGATCAGACTCATACAGGCTCTCTGATTGTCACTTCAGTGTCTGTGAGCCCATATGAGCCCTGGTTAGTTGATTCTGTGGATCTTCTTATGGTGTCCTCTGGCTCCTACAATCCTTCCTCCCCCAAGCTTTGCCTAAAGTTTGGCTGTGGATCTCTGCATCTGCTCTTATTAGCTGCTGGATGGAGCCTGTCTGATGACGATTGGGCCAGTGTCTGGTCTACAAGAATAGCAGAATATCATTAGGAATCATTGCATTTCCACTAGTTGACAGGAAAGCTCATCCATTAATGGTTCCCATGGTTCCCACTGTGACACATTTCTTACAAGACTCTGCTCATTTCAGCTTGAAGCTTCACCTCTTCTCAGCCACACTGAAAGCCAAAGCTTCTCATTTCTTCACACCTGGCTCCACTTGAACCACATCCAGATTTTCATTTGTAATCTTTTCTTTGTGTTTATTCTGTCTGATATTGGATTATAAGGGTTAAAAAAAATCAAGAATTTTTGTGTACAGTATTCTTAGCCTAAGTCTCACGTGCAGCTAGTCCCAGTGATCTTCTATACACTTGGCCTGACAGAGTGGGAATCTGCTGACATGTAGCTCTCAGTAATATGTATTTCACAGATTTCTGTAATATTTTCTCTTATAGGCCAATGATACAAGTTTTGAGAAGTTATGCACAGAAATTTAAATCAGTATGGGAAGCAAAACATGTAATGTGTCCTAATTCTATTTTTTTTTTTTTTTTTTGGTTTTTCGAGACAGGGTTTCTCTGAATATCTCTGGCTGTCCTGGACTCGCTTTGTAGACCAGGCTGGCCTCGAACTCACAAAGATCCGCCTGCCTCTGCCTCCCAAGTGCTGGGATTAAAGGCGTGCGCCACCACCGCCCGGCTTCTAATTCTATTTTTAAAGGGTAGATAGTTCTCTGGAATTACCTACCGGTGCCAGCAGAAGGCACTGCACACACTCATGATTTTTGACCCAGGCTTTCCTAGTCAGCCTGTCAAATTGGAGGTCTAACACAGGTCTTCACACTCATTCGGCGAGCACTTTACTGACTAAGCTGTCTCCCCAGCCTTTATCTTTTTTTTTTTTATTAAAAAAATCAATAGGAGCTGGAGAGATTTCCCAGCAGTTATGAACACTTGTTGCTCTTGCAGAATACCTGGGTTTGGTTTCCAGTACTCATATGGCAGCTAACAACCATCCTTAACTCCAGTTCCAAGGGATCCAATTCTGTCTTCTGATCTCTGCAGCACCAGACATGCATGTGGTACACAGACATATATGCAGGCAAAACCTTCGTACACATAAAATTAAAAAATTAAACCTCTCACTACTTTCAGGAACATAATGCATTGTTATTAACTGGAGGTGCTTTTCTGTATAAGAGCAATAAGAAACTTAGGTTAAATGTTTGTTCTTTCCATACCTAAAAATCATTAAGAGTAATATACTCTGTTAAGATAATGATATATATTTAGTTATATCTTTACAAGGATAATAAAGAAGGGCAATACCTTTTTTAGTTTTTTTCCTTTTTTAGAATTTTACAAATTCTGAATGTTCATAAAAGAATGTTTCCTATTACATACTCTGTCTATAAAGCTCTTTAAACTTTAGATACCATGGCTGTGGAGATGGCTTAGCAGTTAAGAATACTTGCTTGAAAAAAAAAAAAGAATACTTGCTTGTTCTTCCAGAGGACCAGGGTTCAGTTCCCAGCATCCATCCATGTGGCAGTCTGTAATTCCAGTTCCATGGGAGCCAATGCTTCCTTCTGGCCCCCTTGGGCGAGGCATGGGTGTACACACAAACACACAGGTAAATATTAGAGACTTACTTTATATCAGCTGTTTTTTTTGTTTGTTTGTTTTTCAAGACAGGGTGTGTATCCTTGGCTGTCCTGGACTCACTCTGTAGACCAGGCTGGCCTTGAACTCACAGAGATCCACCTGCCTCTGCCTCCCAAGTGCTGGGATTAAAGATGTGTGCCACCATGCCCACCTTGTTTTTGTTTTTTAAATAAAAATTATGCAGGACAGCCAGAACAGCAGAGAAACCCTGTCTCGAAAAACAAGCAAACAAAAAAATTAAAAAGACAGAAACTCTAGCTCTCTGTTCTTGCTGATTGGTCTTTCTAAAGGTCAGTTCTAACTACTGTGCTACCCTGCTCTACCAAACCTTTAAATATTTTGCATATGAACTATAGCCAACACTTGCTCATGAGTTCTCAGGGTAGGATTGCTTTTTAAGTCTTCTCCTTTGTGTCACCCTCCAAACAACACAACTGTCTGTAACTCTAGTTCTCAGGGCCCAGCACCCTCCTCTGTCCCCTGTGGACACTGCACACACAGAATGCACATATGCACTTGCAGGAAAAATACACATAAAATAAAAGTAATTTTGCAATTTTTATTTATTACTGTGTGCACATGACATCTGGAGGAGAGGAGGATCTTGTGTGCCACAGTGCAAATGTGGGTCTCAAGATAACTTTATGGAGTCTCTTCTCTTCCTTTCAGCTTTTTGTGGGTTCTCGGGTTCAGTCACAGGTTGCCATGCTTATACAGCAGGTGCCTTTACCAGCTGACCATCTCCCCAGCTTCCCAGTCTAACTTTATACATACTAAAAAAAAAAAAAAATCATGTGACAATGTTACTCAAAAATTAAAAATAGATGAGACAAAAAATATCTCTGTAGATTCAAAAGCACTTTGTACAACAATAACACTTTATACTTTGTGAAATTAGGCCTTCCTAAGTTCACCTATAAGTGGTTCCCCCACCTTTTGGAACCTTACAGTACCTACGTATTTCCATATTTCTGTCTAATGTAATACTCTGATTTTCTCTTCTTAATCTCCTTACAATCTTATAGTTTCTTATAGGCGTTTACTGTATTTTTAAGATTTATTTTTATTGTTTTCAATTATGTACATGGAGGGAGGACATTATGCAAGTGAGTCAGGTGCTGGTGGGAGCCAGATCATTAGATGCCCTGGAACTGGATTTACAGGCAGTCGTGAGCTGCCTAATTCAGGTTCTAGGAACCAAGCCTGGGTCTTCTGCAGGGGCAGTACATGCTCTTAACTGCTGAGGCATTTCACAGCCCTATATGTTAAATTGTACCTTTTTTGACAATCTGTAGTATATACTTAAGATTTTTCTGAGAAGGGAAAATGTATTTGATTAAAGCTGTTTTGTGCTCTGTGAATGTGAAAATGGATCTTCTCTTTCATTAGGATTGAAGACAACGATGGTGAGTTCTTGTTAATAGAAGCGGCTGACTTTCTCCCTAAGTGGTTGGATCCTGATAATAGTGCCAATAGGGTAAGTATACCCAGGCTTAGAGAATATGAGATGAAATCTGCCGCCTCGTTTCCTGTGTACCTAGGCTTCCCAGAGCCCATGAAGACACCATTTTGCAGGTGTTTTTCCATCATGGGGAGCTGTGCATTATCCCTGTGCCAAGAAAATCCGAAAGAACATCCTGGTTGCCCGCGACACCCCCAACAATCCAGCAAGCTTTGAGTATAATCTCAGCACACCCAGAAGTTGTTTTAGCTTCAGAATCTATACAAGCTGCTGTGGACAGGCGCATCAGAGGGTAAGAAAGAGAACACTGAAATTCTAGCTGAGGAACGTTTTGGTTCAGGGCAGCACAGGTTTTCATTTCCATGTAGACAGAATGCCTTCCACCACAATCAGTGCTCATCCGCATTTTATTGGCATTGCTGTTCGTGAAATGGACAGTTAAACTTATGAATTTAAGTTCAGAAAACAGGTTGATTTGTTGGTTGGCTGACTGACTGATTGAGATAGGGTCTTGCTATGTGTTGTCCGGGCTGGCTTTTAACCCCTTGTCTCAAGCTAGCTCTTCCTTCAGCCTCCTGAGTGGCTGTGAGTCAGGAGTGTATTACTGTGCCTGACTTAGATGTAGTTCTTCTTGTTCAAAAATATCTTTTCTTTTATTTACCCTGGGTGTCATAGCAAAGTATTATCTATGGAAAGCTGAGACTTTGGGACTGGAGACATGGCTTCACGGTTAAACATACTGGTTGTTCTTCCCAGAGACCTGAGTTCAAGTCCCAGCGCCTATATAGCCACTCATAACAGTCTGTAACTGCAGTCACAGGGAATCTCAGTGTGCACAAGGCACACATGGTACACACACACACACACACACACACACACACACACACACACATATAGGCAAAACACTCATATACATAGAATAATAACAGTCTGTAACTCCAGTCCCAGGGGATCCTTGGTGTACACCAGGCACACACATGTGGTGCACATATATATATATATATATATGTATATAGGCAAAACTCTCATACACATAGAATGATAACGTTTAAAAAGCAACATGAAAATATTTTTTAAAGATGAAAACCTGAAGAAGACAATGCAATGTTTGGCTTTTTGTTTGTCGTTTTTTGGTTCTGGAGTTTCTGTATGAATCCTTTGACCTATGTGGAACACTATAGGCTTTCTTTTGAAGAGAAGGAAAGTCCTGATAGCACTTTAGTTTAACAGATTTCCTTAATGATAGGTTTTTCTTAAGCTGTACGTGCCAGCTCACGTCTTTAATTCCAGCACTCCGGAAGCATAGGCAGGAGGATCTCTGTGAGTTTCAGCTAGCCAGGAGTACCCAGTGAGACACTAAAACAAAACAAAACAAAAAAAACCTTTGATATTTACATATAAATAAAAGCCTTTATGCTGCCTGTCACAGGTACCCAGAAAAAGCTGAAGCGTCCCTCCATCGTGCACACTGCTTCCTTCCAGCTGGCATTGTGGCCGTGCTTAAACAGCGACCCAGGCTGGTCTCTGCAGCGGTCCAGGCCTTCTACCTGCGGGACCCCATTGACCTGAGAGCCTGTCGAGTTTTCAAGACATTTTTGCCTGAAACACGAATAATGGCGTCTGTGAGATATCTTTCTTGGTCATTTAGCTTTTATTATAACTTTAATAGTTCTCTGAGAAAGTTAATGCACATTTCTTTTTTTAAGTGTGGGGGATGTTAAGAGATGCCTCATTTTGTGGCTTAGTATGTCCTACCTACTTTTGACCATATTTTCCTGACTTCTGTAATTATTTCCTCCTTAACAAACATTTCATCTCTTTAAGAATTATTATCTTAAGCTGGGCGGTGGTGGCGCACGCCTTTAATCCCAGCACTTGGGAGGCAGAGGCAGGCGAATCTTTGTGAGTTCGAGGCCAGCCTGGTCTACAAAGCGAGTCCAGGACAACCAGAGCTGTTAAACAGAGAAACCCTGTCTCGAAAAACCAAAAAAAAAAAAAAAAAAGAATTATTATCTTAAGCCAGGTGTAGTGGCACACACCTTTAATTCCAGCACTTGGGAGGCAGAAGCAGGCAGATCTCTGTGAGTTCGAGGCCAGCTTGGTCTACAAAGTGAGCCCAGGATAGCCAGAACTACACAGAGAAACCCTGTCCCAAAAAACAAACAAACAAACCAAAACAAAAAGAATTATTATCTTCTACCCCTCCTAAATTTCCATAATGTAATTAATAATAATTCCACTAATGATGAGTCAAAAGTGGGCAGTGGGGTAAATTACACAGTGTATGAATGTGTGCCTCACTAGCTGTTTCTGAAAGCGAGCAGGGGGTGAGCGGGCTGCTTCTTCTCTGGACTTCCTCTGTGGCTAGATGAGCACAAAGCCCAAGAGTGGACTGATGGTCAGATTCCACTATGAAGTGATATTCACAACTCCATTTCAGGAGAAGACTCACATATTTTGTTCCCCAATGCTCAGGTCACTTTCACTAAATGTCTGTATGCACAGCTAGTACAGCAGAAGTTTGTGCCAGACCGGCGGAGTGGATATGGGCTCCCGCCTCCTTCGCATCCCCGTTACCGAGCCTATGAACTGGGCATGAAGCTGGTAATATTGAATGAGAAAACTGCCTATCTTACTTTCTTTTCCTTCCCTCCCTCCCTCCCTCCCTTTCTTCCTTTTTTCTTTCCTCCCTCCCTCCCTTTCTTCCTTCTTTCTTTCCTCCTTTCCCTTCCTTTCTTACTTTCTCTAATATGAAAGAGCTTTAAGGGCTGGAGAATTGGCTCAGTGGTTAAAAGTACATACTGCTCTTGCAGAGAATCCAAGTTTGATTGCCAGCATTCATATCAGGCGGCTCACAGCAGCCTATAATAATTCCAGATCCAAGCCGGGCGGTGGTGGCCCACGCCTTTAATCCCAGCACTTGGGAGGCAGAGGCAGGCGGATCTTTGTGAGTTCGAGGCCAGCCTGGTCTACAAAGAGAGTCCAGGACAGCCAGAGATATTCAGAGAAACCCTGTCTCGAAAAAAAAAAATAATTCCAGATCCAGGACAGTCCCAGGCTTCAGGCCTCTCTGAGTACCTGCATTCACATGTATATTCTCACCTACATACATGCACATAATAAATAAATAAATAAATAAATAAATAAATAAATAAGTGAAATAAAATATAAAAAAGACTAGATACACAAAGAAAGACACTCTTGAACATTACTGATAGTGATATAAATGGATTCAATCCCTATAGGCAACAATTTCCCAATATTCATCAACATTTCAGTTGCACCAAACATTGTGCTTGTCATTTTCCCTGAGATGGTGAATGACACAGAAACTCTAGAAATACATCTTGCTTATGTGACAGTAGAAAACTTCATCATTTCATTAAGTGAATTAGTCAGTAAATATTTATCCAATAGCTGTGAAGCCATCTGAGAATGAAAGTTGGTCCCTTCACACTTAGAGCAAAATCATTTCCACTTTAATTAAATCATTAAATATAAAAACTGAAACTATAAAATTAGAAAATATAGGAAAATTGTTATCTGAATAAGAGAGGCCTTTTAAAGGATGACTTGCAACCATAAGCAATAAAAGATTGATTAATTTGATTTTGCAAAGGTTTCTAGCCAAGCACAGTGTACATCTGTGGTCCCAATTAGAGTTCAGGAGTCAGTGCAGCCTGGATGACAGACAGCAAAACTGTCTCAAACAACAACACAGCAGTAAATGAAAGAAGAGAAGTTCTGCATGGAAAAGAAAAATGTCATGAACTCAAAAGGTACCAGAACACCTGGAGAAGGAATATTAGGTGTTCCTAGAGAAAATAACACTAACTAATTAATTTTAAATGTTCAGAAGCTGAGCAGATAGTTCACAGAAAAGGAAGTACAAATGGATTTTAATTTAAAAAGGAAAAATGTTGACCTGTGTTCTTAAAAATTAATATAATTTAAAGCTACAAAATAGTGTTTTTCACCACTAGATTGGCAAGTATAAAAAAGTATGAGATCATATACTGAGTGGTAAGAATTTATAAGAATATATAAAGCAAAAAGATACTGTTAATATGCCAGGCAGTACTGGTGCACACCTTTAATTCCAGCATTAAGGAGGCAGAGGCAGGCAGATGTCTGAGTTCCAGGACAGCCAGGGCTACAGAGGGAGACCCCGTCCGTCTTGAAACACCAAAAGGAAGAAAGCATATGGGTTGACTGAGTCCTTGTGAAGGACGGAGGGCCACCACCCATCCACACTGAAGGTGCACTGGCCATCCTGCTTAATATTTTCACTTCTAGAAACGTGTTTTCAGGTACAAAACCACATAGACATACTCAGGAGCATTGTTTGTAGTACTGAGCAAGTCTGTGGTGGAAGAATAGGTGAATTACAGTCTGTCCGTGAAGTGAGGTGGACAAATTTAGGTGCGCTGATGAGAAATCCTCTCCACTACATGCAGTTACATGCAGAATAGTGTGCGGTTCTCTTGGGTGACAAAGGGTCAGAACAGAAAGATGTCACGGATATCTTCTGAAGGGAGATGCTGGAAGTTGGTATAATTTGTTTGAATCATTGTGCCATATTATTCTCATGATTTCTTTTAACCAAAGGATCTTAAAATGAAATTTCCTTCTTTCCTCCATCTGAGAATATGCTCAACCTTATTTTCACATTTGCTTACATTTTAATTTATTTTGTGTCCATGTTAGGGTTGGGGAGTCTGCCATGGTGCACAGTAGGGGTCAGAAGACAACTTTTGGGAGCTGGCTCTCCTCTAGTACAATGTGGGTTCCAGGAATTGAACACAGGTGCAGTCTTGGTGTCAAGCACCTTTATCCACGGAGCCATCTCAGAAATAAATAATTACTTTTCATAAAATTTAAAGAGTGTTCTAAGTGAAGCTGGGCACAGTGGTGTATGCCTTGATCCAAGTAGCACTTGGGAGGCAGAGGCAGTTGGATCTCTGAATTTCAGGCCACCTAGGGCTACATAGTGAGACCCAGTCTGAAAAAAAAAAAAAAAAACAGAAAGAAAATGTTCTAAGTGTTCACATGCCCTTGTGTCTGGTCACCTAGTTTTTGATTGGGGCTGAACAGGAAGAAATTAACTTAAGATGATAGAGAAAACACACACACACACACACACACACACACACACACACACACACACACA
>CAJQZJ010032031.1:13261146-13281952 GCA_907164525.1 Lophiomys imhausi | reverse complement strand
TATGTATGTATGTATGTATGTATGTATGTATGTATGTATGTATGTATTTGAGATGGGTCTCTCTACATAGCCCTGGCTGTCCTGGAACTCACTATGTAGACCAGGCTAGCTTTGAAATTGCAGCTATCCGCCTGCCTCTGCCTTCAGAGTGCTGGTATTAAAGGCGTGCGCTCCCATGCCCAGCTTCGTTAGACTCTAATTTAGAACCTGTAGACTTGATAGCATGTAGCTCTCAGCAGGCTCAGGCTTCTGATCTCCTACCTCACAAGCAGATTGGCATCTTGAAGCTCAAAGAGAGGGATTAATGAAGTCATCACAGGCAGAAATCATCAGAACTCTGTAAAGTTGTTTGTGGCAAGTAACAAGAGAACTGGTGAATGGAATTGTTACCTGTACAGCAAATATCTCTTCTTTTCTTTTTCTGGAACTGGAATTAACCAGAGCCTGTAGTCCATTCATCAGAGGCTGTAGACCATGACCAGAGGCTGTAGACTATTGATCAGAGGCTGTGCACATCCTGATGAGCTCCTTCCCCAGCCCAGTGAACCTTTGTCAGTGTGTTAATAATATTCCTGAACTATAAGAAAAAATAAAAGTGGTGCATGTCTTTAATCCCAGCACTCAGGAGGCAGAGGCAGGCGGATCTCTGAGTTCGAGGACAGACTGGTCTACAGAGCGTGTTCCAGGACAGCCAGAGCTACACAGAGAAACCCTGTTTTGAAAAACCAAAAAAAAGAGAGAGAGAAAAGATACAACTTTATGCTCATTATTTGTTGTTAAGAAGGAAAGAAGGGAATTCCATCAATTTGATAAGCTTTGATTTTTGTTATTGTTGTTTTTTGCCTTAAACTCACATGAAATTGTGATCTTTCTGACTACACTTCTCAAGTGCTAGGGTTGAAGTTGAAGGCATAACTTGAGTCCTATAAGAATAAACTATGTAGCCGGGCAGTGGTGGCGCACGCCTTTAATCCCAGCACTTGGGAGGCAGAGGCAGGCGGATCTTTGTGAGTTCGAGGCCAGCCTGGTCTACAAAGCGAGTCCAGGACAGCCAGAGATATTCAGAGAAACCCTGTCTCGAAAAACCAAAAAAAAAAAAAAAAGAATAAACTATGTAAATGAACTCAGATAAATCATTTCTCTTATGTATCTTGTAGGGAGTGAAGAACAGATAGGTCACCAAATGCATATGCCTAAGTGCATGTAAACTAGGTGTAATTTTTACTTTTCTGTCACCAGTTTTTGATTTTCTGTTGCCACTCAAGGCTAACAAGCACAAGGAATTATTTATTTAAACTACAATTTCTATTTCTGGTAGTTTCTCTAAGCATAGCACAATCTTTTTTTTTTTCCCTCGAGACAGGGTTTCTCTGTGTAACAGCTCTGGCTGTCCTGGACTCTCTTTGTAGACCAGGATCATAGCACTATCTTAGAAAATACCTCAAAAACTGTGGTCAGGATAAATTACATGCCCCTTTCCCTTTGATCTTTCAGAGACCCTTCGGAAGCTCCAATCACTTTTGATGCAGATTCTTTTCTGAATTATTTTGATAAGATTTTAGGTGAGTTACAGTGTGGTGTTTACTTTAGTTTGAAACTATGAAGGGGTATCACTGTTGCTTGGGCAATGGGACATTAGATCATTTATGAGCCAAAATACTGTAAGAGAAATACTTTCTCTTGATGGTTTCAAGTTGTTTTAAACCATAAATTATGCCCTGTAGAATAACTTTACAGAGGCAGCCTAACTAGTGCTTGACTTGCTAGCTGCTCACTGACTACTTGAGTGCATGAACCTTCTTAGGTTTTTTTATTTTATTTTTATTTACTTATTTATTTTTTGTTTTTCGAGACAGGGTTTCTCTGTGTAGCCCTGGCTGTCCTGGACTCACTTTGTAGACCAGGCTGGCCTCGAACTCACAGTGATCCGCCTGCCTCTGCCTCCCAAGTGCTGGGATTAAAGGTGTGCGCCACCACGCCCTGCCCTTCTTATGTTTTTGAAAGGGTTTTAATGTGGCTTCCATATTACATTTTTGTTTTTCTTTCAGACTTAATGTTTAGAAATCAATAAGAAAATAAAAAGCAATGCAGAGGGCCAAGGAGATTCTCAGTTAGTGAGGTGTTTGCTGCCTGGGAGCACAGGGACCTGAGCCCAGATCACTGGCAGTCATAGGAAAAGACAAGCACTGATGGATCGGTCTCTAATCCCAGAGGTAGAGAGACTGACCGCCGGAGCTCACTGGTGAGCCCCAGGCTCAGTGGAGAGACTATGTCAAAATATACGGCGAGCTGGGTATGGTGCCGCACGCCTTTAATCCCAGCACTCGGGAAGCAGAAGCAGGCGGATCTTTGTGAGTTTGAGGTCAGCCTGGTCTACAGAGTGAGTCCAGGCAGCCAGGGCTACACAGAGAAACCCTGTCTTTAAAAACAAAACAAAATTAAAAAAAAAAACAAACCCCAAAACCTTCATATATATATATATGTATATATATGCTGAAGAGTGATAGAAGACACCTGATACCAACTTCTGGCCTCCACATGCACTTGTACACACACATGCAGACACACTGGCACACACATGTGTGCACACATGCATATACACACAAAACAAAAATGGTATTAATAGGCTGTGTTCTGGAGCATAACCAGTAAATGTTTGAAAATAGTTAACTCTTCCTAGTAAGCAAGCAAATGTGGGTGCTGGGAGCCAAACCAGGTTCTCTGTAAGACAACAAGTGCCACTGAGCCATGTCTCCAGCCCCCAGATTTATTTATTTATGTTTTGAGACAGGGTTTCTCTGTGTATCCTTGGCTACCCTGGACTCACTTTGTAGACCAGGCTGACCTTGAACTCACAACGATCCATCTGCCTCTGCCTCCTCCTGAGTGCTGGGATTAAAGGTGTGCACCACCACACCTGGCTGCCCCCAGATTTTTATCTGTATTTTTTGTTTCTGGGAATCAAACCCAGGGCCTCATACAGGCTAGTCAAGTTCTCTACCACTGAGCTATACTTCCAGCCCAGTTTTTAAATTAAAACACAGAATATTATTATCAGTGTGTGTGTGTGTGTGTGTTTGTGTGTGTGGGGTGGCATGTATGTAACATCATGGGTGTAAAGGTCAGAGGGCAACTCTAGAGTAGTCTTCTCCTTACACCGTAGGGTCACCAGGTTGCACAGCAAAGAGCTGTCCTTGGGAGCCATCTCGACAGCCTAACTTTTCATCTTTTTAAGAAAAAAATTTTTTTTTTCAAGTCAGGCTTTCTCTGTGTGTCCTGGACTGTCCTGGACTCACTCTGTAGACCAGGCTGGCCTTGAACTCATAGAGATCCGCCTGCCTCTGCCTACCAAGTACTTGGATTAAAGGCTTGTGCCACCATGTCCAGCAAGTACGGACAGCTGTGAACTGCCATGTGGGTGGTGGGATTTGAATCCGGGTCCTTTGGAAGAGCAGCCAGTGCTCCTAACTGCTGAGCTATCTCTCCATCCCCAAGAAAAAACTTTTAATTAATCAAATTCACTTTTAAAAAGCTAAACTTGAATCCCTTGGCTCAGCCTTTTTACGGTCCTATAAATGTCACCCTGAATCACTGTTTGGGGAAAGGATGTTTTTTTTTTTTTTATTTCAGACAGGGTTTCTCTGTGTAGTCTTGGCTGTCCTGGAACTCACTTTATAGATCAGGTTGGCCTTGAACTCAGAGATCCCCCTGAGTTCTGGGATCAAAGGCGTGTGCCACCACCACCTAGGTTGGGAAAGGATTTTTACAAAGTAGTTGGATTAACTCATTTGGTCTTTGTGGAACCAAAGGTCTTTCCAATCCTTTTGAGAGGTGTAACCCTGCTCAAAAATTTTTACCAAGTGGTTCTTTCTGTGTCTCGGTCAATACAGGAGGGCCAAAGCCTCAAGAGTCAGACTCTGATGATCTGGATGAAGATGACTTGGAGTGTTTAGACAGTGATGACAATTTGGGCTTTGAAGCTCAGGAGCCTGAATCTCTGAAAGGAGCTCTTGGCAGTCTCAAATCCTACATGGCACAGATGGACCAGGAACTGGCTCATACCAGCATGGGCAAAAGCTTCAGGACCCGAACACAAGTGGTGTGTATTTTTCAGCTTCTCCTTCTCCAAATATGTGTAGGAGAGTGACAGTCACAGTTCATCTCAGTTTTCCTTTCTTTTCTTTTGATTTGTGAGGCTTGAGATAAATGAGTGCTAATTCTGTTGACTGACTGACTGATGCTAAGAATTGACTGCAGGGCCGGGTGTCGTGGTGCACACCTTTAATCCCAGCACTTGGGAGACAGAGGCAGTAGGATCTCTGTGAGTTCAAGGCCAGCCTGGTCTACAAAGCCAGTCCAGGACAGCCAGGGATACAGAGAGAAACCCTGTCTGGAGAAACCAAAAAAACCAAACCAAAACAAAAACAAAATTGGAAATTAGCCAGCAAGAGATATTATGGGAGGAGCACAGACACTAGAGTGTCATGGTTCAGTTTGAAATATTGCTCAGCAGCCATTATCCAGCTAACCAGTAATCCTCATGTCATAGGATTAGCATGAAATAACAGTAAAGTCCACAAGAGCTCAAGGCTAATATGAACTCTTCACTTCAACCATCTAGAGTACATTTAAAATTATAATTCCTTTCAACCTAATAGCAATTATTATTTAATTGTGAATAAATATCACCTAAGGATCTTGTTATAATACAGGCCTTTATTAAGTAAAATGGACAAAGAGCTGAAATTTTCTGTTTTGAGAAGTCCTGAGAAAGGCAGACTATTAGTCCATGGACCACAGTTTGAGTGACAAATATATAAAGGTCTTTAAGTCAAGATGTAGTTTTTCAGATCTTTTCCCAGCCTGTGAAATCAGAGGCCCAAGTAACAAGCCGGGTGCTTTGTAGCTAGATGCCACTTTAAACATTGCAGTCAGGGAGCATAAAGGAAATCTGGCTTTATTCATTTGGAAGAAAATTTAGATTTTTGTCTTTTATTAATGTTTTAATGCTAACCCAGGGTATGAGTGTGCATCTTTAGGGCTAGCTGTCACTTTTGAGTTATTTCAAAGTAGGGACAGACGTGTTTAATTGTAGGAACTCTTTTGAGACAGAAATGTGGCACAATTTTTAGAGCCAAGTTTCTTTTAAGACAGGATCTCATCTAGATTGCCCTTAAGCTCCCTGTGTAGCTGAGGATGGCTTGTCCTCGGCTTCCACCTCCCAGGTGTTGGGATTACAGGTGTGTGCCACCATACTGGACGGAACCAGGTGTTTGTATATGTATTAGTCACATTATTAGAGCTCATTTTCATTTTGTGTCTCCAAGGATTGGAAATTTCATTTTTAATTTGGAATTCAAGTATATATTATTACTAAGTCATTGCATTTTACTGTAATTAACATCCAATCTAAAGGGTTACTATCTCATGTTGTTCCCTCTTTCCCTCTAGAATAAGGAGACTCTATCCCAGACTGCAAATAACAATTCAGATGAGGAAGATTCTGGTGTAGGAGAATCTTCTTGTGTTGTGGAAGCAGTGGATGTAGACCTGAACCTGGTTTCAAATATGCTGGAATCCTACAGCTCCCAGGCTGGGCTGGCGGGACCTGCTTCCAACCTGCTGCACAGCATGGGTTTGCGGCTGCCGGACAACGCTGATCACAACCCCCAAGTAAGCCAGTGAGGGATTAGCCTGCACGTCCTTCTCACTGAGTGAATGAAGGGTTAGTCTGCACATCAGCCGCTCTTCTCACTGAGTGAACATCGAGTCCAAATGTGTTCATTTCTGGTTGACTCTTCATAAGAATGTCTTCCGTGCAGATTTCAATGACAGACAGCACACAGTTGCACCATCTTCTGTGATTGGTCATGGCGTTGCTGACCATGTGGAGAGTCCCGGCACCACCTTCTGTCAAGTCCTATAATATAGTTGGAGGGACTCATGAGCTTGTTTTGTTTGATTTAAATTTTCCCAAGACATGTTCTCGCTTGTAGTTTAGTAACATGACACACCATTGGTATAATTATGAATATTTAGTTTCCTCCTTAATGTGTGTTCCTCTTCAGGTAAGAATTCTAAGTTGGCAAAATCTCATTTCATTTACTTTTTAATAAGATATAAAGTGCTAAAATGTAAAGTGTTCATTCTGTGACATTCTGCATATGTGCTCATAATTCAAGATAAAGAACTTATTTTTTAATTAACTAATTAAAAACATTAGCATACAGATTGGGTCTCATTTCATACCTGGGTGTCATGCTTCGATCCTGTTCACTCCTCCCCAACTCCCACTGCTCTGCTTCTTGTCTTATACATTTAAGTCTTGATTCCACATAGCAGACAAATGTGGTACTTCTTTGTTTGTACCTCCATTGCCTTCTCTTGTTCCCCTCCCCATTTCCTTCTGTCACATTTACCTTCTTTTTTTTTTTTTTTTTTTTTTTGTAAGTTTATTGAGACAGTCTCTTGTGGCCAGGGTGGCCTCAATTTTTTTGTGTACCTGAAGACTGTTGTTGGGGCACATGAAGGAAATTAATTTTTTTCATTTGAAAATTTAGATTTTTTTGCTTTCTGTTAATGCTTATTTTATTGACAATTCCTTGACCCTCTTCTTTCTACCTCCTAAGTGTTAGAGTAACAGATGAGGGCTATTACCCAACTTTGCTTTACTCTTACTGTATAGTTAGTATATATTGATTATCCTGTGAAAATCAAATGCTGGGGGCTGGAGGAATGGCTCAGGTTTAGAATACTTGCTGTTCTTGCAGAGGACAAAGGTTCCATTCCCAGCACCCACAAGGTGGCTCACAACCACCTATAACTCCAGTTCTAGAGGGTGCCAGTGCCCTCTTCTGGCCTCTATGGGCACTGCACCCATGCAGTGTACATACATACTTGTAAGATTTAAAAAAAAACATCAGGCTGGGTGGATTGCCTTGTCAATAAAATGCTCACCATACCTTTTTTTGGGGGGGAGGGGGGTGTTCAAGACAGGGTTTCTCTGTATCTCTGGTTGTCCTGGGGTGTTACAGAGAAACCCTGTCTCGAAAAACCAAAAAAAAACCAAAAAACAAACAAACGAAAAAAACCCCATAACTATTGGGCTGAGGATATGCCTCTGTGGTAGAGCATATGCCTACCAAGTGTGAAGCCCTAGGTTCAATTTGCAGCAGCAACAACCAAAAGGTCAGCTACCACATACAAGAATATATCCATAGAGGCTGGAGAGATCGCTCAGTGGCTACCCATCCAGAAGACCAAGGCTTGATTCCCAGCAACCACATAGCAGGCAGTTCACCCCAGAACTCCAGGTCCAGGGGATCTGACACCCTCTTCCAGTCCCCGCAGGAACTAGCATGCAGATTGTGCAGAGACATACATGCAGGCAAACACAAATAATAAAATTAAAAAAAGAATATACCTATATACAAATTCAAAAACATATACTATGTTATTTTTCTCTGAGGTACAGAAGCAACTCATATGTGAGCTGAGAATTGTTAGTAGTTTATAGTAAGACAGATCACCTGGGGAACATTTGGCACATCTTGTAAATACAACATCAAGCCACATGTCAAAAGATGTTTGTTCCTACAGCCTTAGAGAAAATGGCCTACACCCAAACAAATCAGCACCCTTCCCTCAGCTCTTCATAGTTAGCATCTGATCAACCAACTCGTTGCCTTAATTTTTGTTTTCTTTTTCTGTTTTTGTTTTTTGAGACAGGGTTTCTCTGTGTAGCAGCTCTGGCTGTCTTGGACTCACAATGTAGACCAGGCTGCCCTCGAACTCACAGAGATCCGCCTGCCTCTGCCTCCTGAGAGCTGGGACTAAAGGCGTGCACCACCACGCCCGGCTGTTTTGTTTTTGAGAGTCCAAATCTCGATGTGTTACCCAGGTTGCCCTGGGCAAAAGCGATGCTCTCGCCTCAGCCTCCATAGTAGCTGGGACAAATACAGGTACAAGCTGTTCTACCCAGTTCACACTGACATTCGTGGTTGTCGGTCTGTGGGAACCTCTTCTGGCAGGAGGACCTTCTCAGAGCACCTCTGCCTTGGGAGGCTGTCCTGGAGCCGGCTTTGTCACCTCCCCTTTGCGGTAGATCTCTGGCATGCCCTTCAGCAATGCCCAGGATGGATCCAGACAGCTCGGTTTGGGCTAGGCAGCCAGGGAAGAACAGCTCTGCTTTTCCACCCACTTCTTAATCATGTGGTGGGCGATGGCTAACTTGGGAGGCAGCAACAGTGAGGACCCCTCAGCCTGCTGCTGAGTAAAGGAGCCCTTTCTCCCCAGGGCTGTGGCCACCTCCTCCAGACTGAACCAGGCAGCTGCCTCCAGTTCTTTCAAGTTCACCTGGATCTGAAAGACAGGAAGGGATGGAGGGTGGGGGTAAAATTAGGAACTATAAAATGTAAAATACTATGGCCAAAAGTGAGAGAAGTCATAGAGAACTGTGCAGTCTTAGATGGTAACACCTGGAGTCAATGGACTAGGTTAAAATCAGTTCTAGATAGTACTCAGAAACGCAACAGGGAATTAATAGAATTTTTAAATAGTTCTAAAAAAAAAGATAAATTTTAAGAAATCTTATTTGTACAAGGCTGATAGCATTTGTTAAGCCAGATTTCAGTCCCAGTGTACATACAATAAAATCCTATAGTACAGATACTAAAATATTGAGTGGTAAGTTATGAGTAGTGTGTGCATCTGTTGTATAGCTCTTTCAAATAAATGGTGGTGCACGCCTTTAATCCCCAGCACTCAGGAGGCAGGTGGATCTCTGTGAGTTCACGGTCAGCCTGGTCTACCCAGTGAGTCCAGGACAGCCAAGGCTACATAGAGAAACCCTGTCTCAAAATAAAACAAACAAAAAACCCCAAAAAACAAAATCAAATAAAAAGGAGCTACAGGGTCAGCGAGATAACTTAGCAGGTAAAGGCCACTTGCTGCCAACCTGAGCTTGGTCCCTAAGACACATGATGAGAATAGACTCCCACAGCTTGTCTCTGATTTCCACATATGTATACACACAGATACATAGAAATTTTTAAAGAATTAACATTTATACAAATGTTATTCTCTTTAAAGGATAAAGGTTAGTGATAACTAAAAGCAAGAAGCAAAATAAACACAGACTGTCCCAGGAAGTGGAAGCAGATTAGAGAGCCCATAAAAATCAGAGGACAGACGGGCAGACTGGCAGGCAGGGCCTTCAGTGACTTCCATCTGTCAGACAACACAAACGAGCAAGGTGAATTTTTTTTTTTTTTTCGTTTTTTCGAGACAGGGTTTCTCTGTGTAACAGCTCTGGCTGTCCTGGTCTCACTTTTGTAGACCAGGCTGGCCTCGAACTCACAGAGATCTGCCTGCCTCTGCCTCCCAAGTGCTGGGATTAAAGGCGTGAGCCACCACCGCCTGGCGCAAGGTGAATTTATATGAGACAACAGAGTCCCTCTCAACCAGAGTTTCTAATAGTTTTATATCACTAGCCCCCAACATCCTGGATTGCTTAGGCAGTAACATCAACCCCCAAATTGTTAACCATGGTGTGTGCATTCTGTATATAAGGTACTGTTAAAAATTGAAGGTGAAAAATAAATTACAATATAAATGGTATTGGCACACTGGGTACACACAAAAGAGTGAAACTGGACCCTTTATACCAAAGCCCAACACAAAACATAAAAATTAAATGCACATGTAGAAGCTGACATAAACCTCTTAGAAGAAACTACTTCAGGATACTGTACTGGACACTGACATTTTTTAGATGTGACATTAAAAGCAAAGGCAGGAAGAGCTAAAGTAGACAGGCTGAGGTCAGACTGAAAAAGCTTCTATACAGCAAAGGAATTGCAAAATGCAAAAATGTTTATAGAAAAAAAATCTCATAAAAATTAATATCCAAAATATGTAAGGATCCCTTGCACTTCACCAGCACAGATGGAATGCATTGGAGCTCAGTGGTAACATGAACCTTTGAGGTTCTGCATCCAATCCCTAGCATTGAAAAAAGGCAAAACACCTGAATAGATGGTTCTTAAAGGAAGAAATATTTTATAACTTTTTGTTTTGTTTTTGTTTTTAGACAGGGTTTCTCTGTGTATCTCTTGCTGTCCTGGACTCACTTTGTAGACCAGGCTAGCCTTTGAACTTACAGAGATTAGCCTGCCTCTGCCTCCTAGGGCTGGGTTTAAAGGTGTGCACCATCACATCTGGCAATTACAGAGCTATGAACTGCCATGTGGGTGCTGGGATTTGAATCCAGGTCCTTTGGTAGAGCACCCAGTGCTCTTAATCTCTAAGCCATCTCTCCAGCCTTGTTTTTGTTTTTTGAAGACACGGTTTCTCTGTGTAGCCCTGTTCAACCTGGAACCCGCTCTGTAGACCAGGTTGGCCTTGAACTTAAGAGATTCACCTGCCCTGCCTCCCAGAGTGCTGGAATTTAAGGTGTACACCACACAGAAACCTTGTCTTGAAAAAGAAAAAAAGAAGTAGATGTAGAAGAAATAATACATGTGGCCAACAAATATGGGAAAAAGTACCAAGTGTCACTAATCAGGGACACGCAGAGTGAAGCTGTCATGAGGGGTCCCTGACACCTCCTAAAATGGTGTGTTGGTTTGCATGAGAATGTCCTCCATAGGTGGAACTATTTGGGAAGGATTAGGAAGTGTGTCCTTGTTTGAAAAGGTATGCACTGGGGGTGGGGTTTGAGGTTTCAAAAGCCCAGGCCATTTCCAGTTAGCTCTCTTTCTACCTCCTGTGGATCAGGAAGTGTCTTGTGGATCAGATATACTCCCTCAGTTCCTTCTCCAGCACCATACCTTCATGCCTGCCACCATGCTTCCTTCCATATGGTCATGGACTCACCCTCTCAAACTGTTAAGCCCCCAATTAAATACTTTCTTTTATAAGTTGCCTTTGTGTATCTTCACAGCAATAGAAAAGTAAGTCAGATGGCTACTATGGAAAAAAAAAAAAGCTGGACAGTGGTACCACTTGCCTTTAATCCCAGTACTAGAGAGGCAGAAGCAGGAGGATCTCTGGGAGTTTGAGGCCAGCCTGGTCTACAGAGTGAATTCCAGGCCAGTAAGGGATATACAGTGAAATCCTACCTCAAAAAATCTTAAAGCAGAATTATCTATATTCTATCAGCAATCCCATTTCTGAGCATATATCCAAGTGAACTGAAATCTGGAACTCAGAAGTACCTCTATATTCTTGTTGTTGACAGGATTCACAATATCCATGGTATAAAAAGTCTAAATAGCCGGTGGTGGTGGCGCACGCCTTTAATCCCAGCACTTGGGAGGCAGAGGCAGGCGGATCTTTGTGAGTTCGAGGCCAGCCTGGTCTACAAAGCGAGTCCAGGACAGCCAGAGATATTCAGAGAAACCCTGTCTCGAAAAAACCAAAAAAAAAAAAAAAAAGTCTAAATATCTGTCAATGAAGACAGTGTAACAAATACATATCATGAACTAGTATTGAGGGGTTTTGTTTGATTTTTTTTTGAGGGGTTCTAATGTTGCCTCCAACTTGCTATGTCAACCAAAGCTGGTCAAAACCTCCTGGATCTTCCTTCCTCCGCTTCCTAAGGTAACAGGTATTTGTTGCCCTGGGTGGCATTACTCAATTTGTAAAATGCAGGAAATCCTACATTTATAATAAGGTGATGGGCCTGGAAGACATGCTAAGTGGAATAAGCCTAATGCAAGTTCTGCACGGTCTCTGCTGCATGGGGATTCTAAAATAGTCAGACATTTAAAAGAGTTGACTGCTTGCTCCCAAGGCCTGGAGGGAGGGAGAATGGGGAAGTAGTGATTGGAGGATATAAATTTCACTTATATACAGTAAGTTCTGGAGGGCTGTACGACAGCTACAGTTAGCACTATTATGTACAATACATAAGAACATGGCTTATGTTCTTAGCACATGAAAAGAGGGTTGGGGAGGACTGGGAAGCGGGATGGGACAGGACGATAGAAAATGATGGGTAAGTTGATGACACAGATAGTGGTGACTGATAATGGCTCCTGATGCATGCTTATCTCCAAACCCAGCACTCGGGATGCATCAGATGTCTACAGACATCTGTAGACATGTCTTTTAAAAAAACAAAACAGCCTGGCATGGTGACACATTCCTTTAATACCAGCAGAGGTAGGTGGATCTCTGTGAGTTCAAGGTCAGCCTGGTCTACAGAGCTAGTTCCAGGACAGCCAGGGCTACACAGAGAAACCCTGTCTCAAGAAACCAAAACCAAAACAACAACAACAAAACCCCAAAAAACCCAAAGCAGGGTCTCATGTAGTCTAGACTGGTGTCAACTTGTGATCCTCCTGCCTCCACCTCCCAAGTGCTGGTATTGTAAGTGGGTACTACTGGGCAGGGTTTACATGGCTGAACCCTAGCTTTGTGTGTGTTAGGCTAGCACTCTACTGAGCTGCCCCCTATCCATCAATAGACTCTGTGTTAATTGATGCAGCTCAAAGGGAAGTTATTTCATAACTGAGATAAATGCAAGGGAGAATGATGATTATTTGTTTCCATTCTCAAATGCAAATACCTTCAGGATACTGATTATCTTATATATCACTGTATAACCCAGACATAAATGAAAATTTTATTAAACTTATTTACTAACAATACCTAATAAACTATAACCTATAAACACCTAATACCTAACAACAACTCTTTTGAAAAGAATACTAAGATTCCCCAGCACAGGCCCACGAGGACAACTTGGTCACCTTCTGTCTGCTGGCCCACCTCAGACAGCACTCAGCAGGCTGTCTGGCACAGTCACGGCAGTCTTATTTCAGCTTAGGTTTGAGGCTTTCTCCTCAGGGCCAGGCAGGGCCTAGCATCGCTCATGCGGCCAGCCTGCTTCAGCCACTCAGCTTGGGGCCGGCTTCAGTCAGCGAGACTGTCCGCGGACACCTCAGGCCACTGTCTGAACTAGCTGAACCCACTCATGGCAGCTGCTGAGTCTTTGGCTTCAAGGCCTTGCCAGGGGTTGGCATACTCCCGCCTATCTCGAGGCCTCTAGCTGGTCCTTGGCTTCCCCAACAGGGCTCTGTCTCTGTAGTCTCTTACTGCTGCAGCCTCTGTCTCTGCTGTCTCCCCACAGTCTGCTTGCTGCGACTTCAGAGCGTGTTTGCGCCTCACACCTCAGCCCACCTCAGTTGCTTTGCTCCTGCCGCTGCAGTGCCAGCCAGTCCAGGCTTTCCTCAGGCTGTTGTTACTCTCATTTCTTCAGCCTATGCACGCCTCACTCCTCACTCATTTGCTAGCGTACCTCAGGCCACCCTGCTCCCACTGCCATCTTCTGTCTTTGCGGTTTTTCTCGGCCTTCTGGGCTGGCTCTTGGCAAGAGTCTCTCTCTCAGACTCTGCCTCCTAGTCCTTGGCAATTCTACATGTATTTCTGAAGCTTCTGACTGCTGATTCTTACTGTCTCAGGGCTGGTGTGTCCTAAGGGCCGGCAGATGGCCTACGCTGCTTTGCACCTCATCTCTCTTGCCTACCACCTCGTTGTCTCTTGCATAGGCCCCTCTCTCATGGGCTGGACATCTATAATGCGCATTGACTCTCGTGGGGGCTCCTCTCCTCTCTCTGACTTAAATAGGGCGTGGTTCTCATGGTCTGCTGGGTCTCACATCTCATGGGCTCTCTCTTGTGGTAACTGGTGGCCCTCCGCCATGCCCCTCTATAAAGCTCTGCTGCACATCCATCAGAGGCATGGTTTCAACTGTACTCCACCCATTTCAGCTCTGCTCAGCATCTTTTGAGGGGCAGCATCCAAAAGCCCTTTTTCTCAGTTTCCTGGGCTTTACTGATTACATCTGTTTGCCCAAGACTATGTGCTGCCAGGTGCCAGGCTGATCTGCATTCCAAAAACCCTTACTAAGCCACTAAAGAAAACTCCCATTACACCCAGACCTGACTCCTTGAGACAAGTGCTCAGAAGGTACTTGCAGGCTGGTGAAGGGGACATCATAGCATACGGAAAAGTCACGACTTTACCTCTGTCTGCCCTGGTTTCACTGTCGCATGGCAAGCAATCATGAGTGAGCTATTGGGAAAGGGCCAGTGCTGGGACGCAGAGTACTGTATGTTTTCCACTTCCAGGCCCACCTCTTCTGCAACTTCTCGCTGGACAGCCTCTTCCACATTTTCACCTGCAAGCACTCAGATTAATTCCAGACAGCCCTGGAGCAGGACTACTGTATGTTATCTTTCTGCATCGTGATGGCCCATGCTCCTGGGAACGTCCCAAGGCTCAGTTCTCATCACTCGGAGTCGGACCCTGAGTATGGCAAGTGCTCAAGTCTAGTGGGTTGTGTAGCGATGGGAGAGGTTGCTCCTGCCTCCTCTGTGACAGTGCCTGTCCACCATCTGAAGACTTTACCCGGTAAACTAAAGGAGGGAACAGTATAACGGAAAGTGTAAGTAAGCATGGAATTCTAGTTATCAAAGTGTGTGCTGGAAGACTCAGGGACAAGTACACTAATGCCTGTAATCTGTTCATCAGAAGATAAGATGGGCTGGCAGCAGGGCAGGCAGATGGACAGATGCATGTGTGAGAGAAGAGTAGTACAGATTGTAGAACTGAGGCGGTGGATGTGGGGGCACTCATTGCATGATTCTTCCATCAATGCTGCGTGTTCGAATTTTGCCTCCTGTTATGTAAGAAAATTCTATATAATTCCAGGATAGTTTTCTTGACATGAGAGGGATGAATGTCTGTGACTAGAAGCATGATGGCAACAGGACAAACGTGTTTTATCACCCACTGTCGCCTGTACCTCCTCCCCTAAACTCCTTACCTATATCACAGAAACCTGCCAGGGCAGAATATAATCCCCTGGGGAAGGAGCTCTGGCGGGCAAGTAGGCATCGGGCCCCATCGGACACCAGTGTGATCACCACAGGGGCCATCTAGGAAAGGAGAGTGGAAATTGAGATGCTGGCATGTTAGGCCCAGAAGGCAAAAGGAATGGGCAATTATGGAAGCCTTCCTTCCCCATGACAGTAACAACAGCCTTCTTGGATTACTGTCCTCAATTTCTTTCTTTCTTTTCTTTTCTTTCTTTTTTTTTTTTTTTTTAAACATAGCAAATTCTAGGAGACCCAGAGCTGCATAGAGAGAATCTCTTTCAAAAAACAAAGAGAAGGGCTGGAGAGATGGCTCAGCGGTTAAGAGCACTGGCTGCTCTTCCAGAGGTCATGAGTTCAATTCCCAGCAACCACATGGTGGCTCACAACCATCCATAATGAAATCTGGTGCCCTCTTCTGGCCTGCAGATACACCTGCAGACAGAACACTGTATACATAATAAATAAATCTTTTAAAAAAAAAAACAAAGAGAAAAAATTTTGAGATTAATTTATTTATTCTTTTTTCTTTTCTTTCTTTTTTTTTTTTTTTTTTTTTTTTTTTGTCACGAGTTTCTCTACATAGCCCTGGCTGTCTTGGAACTCACTATAGAGACCAGGCTGGCCTCAAATTCATGGAGATCTGCCCACGTCTGCCTCCTAAGTGCTGACCATGATGCCTGACTGTTTATTTTTATTTTAAGCATATTAATGTTTTGCCTGCATGTGTGTATGTACATGTCTGGTGCTGAGGGGGCTAGAAGAGGGCATTGGATCCCCTGGAACTGGAATTACAGACAGTTGTGAGCTGTAATGTGGTTGCTAGGAATCATACCTGGGTCCTCTAGAGGAGCAGCCAGTCCTCTTAACTGCTGAGCCATCTCTCCAGCCTCTTGTTTTATTTTTCTGAGAGTATCTCATGTAGCCCAGGCTGCCTTCACTTCCCAGGTACTTGAATTGCAGGTCTGCTCCACCCCCATTGGGCTCACCTGTGGATAATAGATGATCTCATTGGAAGGACACACTCTTTTGCTGCCTGCCGTGTTCTTCTTGGTGGGCTGCCCACTTCTGCTGCAGAACTGATGGCCGTCGTGCCAGCGGAGAAGAGCCTGAGCCTAGAGACACACAGGCGGGTCTGGCTTTAGAGGAAGGAATCTGGACCAATTTGTGGGGAAATCTTTTTCTAGCTCACTTACTTTAAAAAGTCATTTAATTGTATTATAATTGGTGGGAGGTGGTCCATGTGCATGGGCAGGTCAGAGAACTTGGAGGAGCTGGTCCCCTTCCACCCTTACGGGGTCACCCCAGGCTGCCAGGCATCTTCAATTCCTGAGACATCTCACTGTCCCAGCTCACCTACCTCAAGGGGTTTAGACTGTAAAATAAGGAAATTATCCAAATATATTTTCCTAGTATCAAAAATCTAAAAGAAAGCACATTTTGTATACTTTTTTTTGTAGTACTGAAAATCTACAGCTTCAAATACACTAGGAAGTAATCTTCCATTGAGAATCCCTAGCCTGAAAGGTATTTTGAAATGCATTTTTGGTTTTGTTTTGTTTTAAGTTTTTCTGTGTAGCCCTGGCTGTCCTGGACTCACTTTGTAGACCAGGCTGGCCTTGAACTCACAAGAGATCCCCCTGCCTCTGCCTCCTTAATGCTGGGACTAAAGGCATGCACCATCATCACCTGACTGAAATGCATTTTGAACTGTTTAAAACAAAAATACACATCCACGAAATGTGATCCAACTTAAAAAGAAAACACTTCAATTTCTATTATAGTTAAGCATTTCTTTCTTACTTATTCCTCCTCAATTAAGTGTGGTTTTTTTGTTTGTTTTGTTTTAGGTTTTTTGAGACAGGGTTTCTCTGTGTAGCCCTGGCTATCCTGGACTTGCTTTGTAGGCCAGGCTGGCCTCGAACTCAGTGATCTGTCTGCTTCTGCCTCCTGAGTGCTGGGCTTTTGTTTTTTGTTTTTTAACTGTGTGTGTGTATGAAGGTCAGAGGACAACTTTGGGAACCAGCTCTTCCTTCCACCTTGATGGGGGTCCCATTGACCTTGCTGTGCAGTGTGCTCCAGGCTAGTGGCCCCTGAACTTCAGCCATTGTCCTGGCTCTGCCTGAGATCTTGCCATAGGGGTTGTGGGATTCCGGAGACACACCACAACGTCTGGCTTTTACCCGGGTTCCCAGTCAGGTCTGTGCTTGCACCCCTGAGCCTTTCCCCAACTCACGTTGTGATTTTCTTTTTTTCCAACTAAAACTGTCTTAGGGGTTTCTTTTTAATTTAGAACAGGCAACAAAATACCACAGCATCCAGGTGTGTGGGAGATGCCTGTAATCCCAGTCCTGGGACAATGGGGAGCAGAGGATCCGGAGTTCAAGGCTACCCTCAGCTATGTAGTAAGTTGAAGCCCAGCCTGGGCCACATGAGATCCTGTCTTTAAAATTAAAACAAAACATTAAAGGCTGGTATGGTGAGAAGTCTTGTCAACTTGATACGATTTAGAATCCCCATGGAAACATCTCTGAGCATAACAAGGACAGATTATAGAGTAGGTTACCTGAGGTGAGAAGACCACTCTAATTCTATCTAGCACCGTTTCATGGGCTGGGGTCCTGCACAGAGTAAAAAGAAGCCAATCTGATCATTCATCAACCTCTGCCTCCTGACTGTGGATACAATGTGATCTCTGACCTCAAGCCACCATGAGTGATTTCCCCAGCATGATGGACCATGTCCTCCAATCGTGAGCTACAATAAACCCTCTCTTGAGTTGCTTTTGTCAGGGTATGTTATAACAGCAGTAGGAAAAGTAATCAATACATCTGACATGTAGGCAACTCTGAGTTCAATCCTAGTACCACATAAACCATGCATGTGAGGGCATTCTTTTTTTTTTTTTTTTTGAGACAGGGTTTCTCTGTGTAGCCCTGGCTGTCCTGGACTCACTTTGTAGACCAGGCTGGCCTCGAACTCACAAAGATCCACCTGCCTCTGCCTCCCGAGTGCTGGGATTAAAGGCGTGCGCCACCACCGCCCGGCTGTGAGGGCATTCTTAAAATGCTGGTAACTCAGAAGTTCAAGGTCATCTTCAACTACATAGTCATTTCAAGCCAGCCTGGAATAGATAAAACCCTGTTTCAAAAAAAAAATTTTTTTTTAATCAACAATAAAAACAAAACAAGTTAAAACTAAAGCTGTGAGAATAAGTTATTAAAGTAATGTAAAATTATTTCTCGTGTTAAAAAAAACACAATGTAGCCAGGCGGTGGTGGCGCACGCCTTTAATCCCAGCACTTGGGAGGCAGAGGCAGGCGGATCTTTGTGAGTTCGAGGCCAGCCTGGTCTACAAAGCGAGTCCAGGACAGCCAGAGATATTCAGAGAAACCCTGTCTCGAAAAACCAAAAAACAAAACAAAACAAAACAAAAAAAAACACAATGTATATTTATGAGGTTCTCTGGAGAGATGGCTCAGTGGTTAAGAGTGCATACTGCTCTTGCAGAGGACCAGAGTTCAGTTCCCAGCACCTATGACCTATTCACAATTATTCATAACAAGCCAGTGCTCCCTTCTGGCCTCTCCAGACACCTACACTCATATGCAATACCGTCATTCAGGCATACATGCACACACAATTAAAAATAAAATCTTTAAAAAACATGTAGGAGCCTGGTAGACCTGCTGCCATGTTCTTAGGAGGTCAACCTTCACAACAGCTTTGCTAAAAGCAAAACAACAGAGAGTGAACAATCTTTACAGTACCCTGCTGCCCTCTGCCAAGGGTTAGGAAGGTCTGTGATCTGTAAGAAACCGTGTGTCACCCCAGACTCATGTGCACACGTGTCTCTGCCCACGCACACAGCTTCATTATACTTCCTACAGAGCTGAGAAACCAGAACTACCGTGAACAGCAAGGAGGAGTCCATCGAGCTCAGCTGAAAAACAGCCTGCCGCAGCTTGATGAAAGAACCTCTGAGCTCTGCCTCCAGTTCAGATTTTGGCAAAGAGGCTAGAAAATTAGAAAAGAGAATGTAATCAAACAGGTGTCCTCCGTGCAGCCCATCTTGTCAGAGCACTGCCCTCAAAACTTGCCCAAGAGACTCAGTGAAGGATTTGAGAAGTCACACAGGTTCCCAAGCTTCTACCTGGAGAGAGAGAGAGAGAGCAAAGCAGAGGGAGGGAAAACACACGTGCATGTGCAACAGTGTGTGTTACATGGAATAGCTGCTTTGGGTCCCCAAACCTGAATTTTGGAAGATTAAAAAAAAATTAAACAAGTAGCAAGTGATTCTTAGGTTAGTTTGGGACGTAGTGTAGCACAGGGTTTCTCAGATCCTCTTTAGAAGAGTCAGCCTGCTGAACCAGCAGTAGCTCTCCTTGGAAACGATACAATGGGATATCTAAGCTCATTCTACCATCGTGACATTTACACCCCAGACACTCAAGACAGAAGGACGCATGGTAGGATCCACGAACCCAGAGTCAACGAGTCTACAGTGCAGGCTGAGGACCCCCAGGAACTACTCCATGGTAACATTTCTATGAAACATGACACCGTGATTCTGCTTGTTTGTGTTGCAGAGCCAGGCTGGCCTCATGTTCTATGTGGATAAGAATGATCTTGAACTCCTGGTTCTCCTGTGTCACTTTTCAAGTGCTGGAATTACAGGCATAAACTTCTGCTCTTTTTTGTTTTGTTTTGTTTTTTGGTTGTTTTGTTTTTGAGAAGGGGACTCACTATGAGGCTAAACTGGCCTAGAACTCAAAATTCTTTCACCTCAGCCTCTTCCAAGTACTGTGATTACATGCTGCTGTACCCACTTTTGAAGACATGAAAATAAAAATAAACAAATTATTTTTAAAGGGTACAAAATGTGTAACTGCATGGGGAATAATATAATCAGCAAGTGTGTTCTCAGCACTTGGAAAGAAATCAGTCACATCAATGCCCTTGACTGTCAGCCAGCTAAGCTAGTGCATTATCCCAGCACACGGGAGGCTCAGGCAGGACTGAATTTGAGGCCAACCTGGGCTATAGAGCAGGATCCAGGCATGTAAAGCTTCATAGTGATGACAGTGGAAAATAGTGTTTTAAAGAGAAAAGCTGATGACATTTTTGTATGTGTAAAATTTTCCTTGAAATGGTATTACACAAAACCCTAAAGTCTGAGAGCAGCAGGGAACAGGGGCACGTACCATGGATGGAGGAGGCGCTCTTCAGACCCAGATCCAAAGCAAACCACGCTTCCTGCTGGTTGGAGCACCCAATCAGCACGGAATCTTCTATTCTTTGTGAGTCCTGTCCAAACTTACCCAGCAGCCCTTCCAACTCTACACACACACACACACACACACACACACACACACACACACACACACAAAGAGAGAGAGAAGACAGAAAAAGCGCATGGATTTTAGTCATAGCACCACACCCATGTGAGACCCACAGGAAGTACTTCTACTTAAGAGTACACACACAGTTGCTCCCTCCGGACCTGCTGGGGTCTGTTACAGAGTACCTCTCACATACCAAAAAACTGCATGTCCTCAAGCCACTTACATAAAATAATGGAGTATTTGCTAATACTTTTAGAGAGCTCTTGGTTGCTTAAATATCAAATAATGCAACTATATACACAACCATTTTATACTGTTGCTTAAGGAATAATGACAAGAATGAACAGCTGACCATGTTTAGTATATCATAGATTTTTTTCTTATTGGTATTTATCCTCAACTCAATGGTTTCATGATTTTTATTTCCCCTGCTACTGAGATTGAATCTAAGAACTACATTGTGGATGTCTGAATAAGAATGGCCCTCATAGGCTCCTATGATTGATACTTGGTCCCCAGTTGGCGTGCATGCGTGTGTGTGTGTGTGTGTGTGTGTGTGTGTGTGTGTGTGTGTGTGTG
>CAJQZJ010032031.1:13219938-13247950 GCA_907164525.1 Lophiomys imhausi | reverse complement strand
CACACACACACACACACACACACACACACACACACACACACACACACGCGTAAAGGATTAAAAAAAAAGGATAGCATCCAGTAATACAGAATCTACAATGTCTATATACTTGCACATATAAAATGTGGGAAATGGCCAGGGTTTCCTTGAATACTCTTGATGCCTCCTTGATGTTTTTGCTGTGTATGGCTTCAATGTGTGGCCCTAGATGAATGAAAGATTATAGAACTGCAGAGAAGAAGGGAAATATGACCCATCAGAAGGATATAAAACTATTGAAGCCACCTCAAGAAATGACATGGATGACAGAATAGGCAGGCAAGGACTTTTCTTTAATGCAACATACCTGTGTTTGCAATACAGGCAGAGGCTCCCTTTGCAGTTTCCTACATGTGAACTTGGTTCACTCATCTGGTCATTCTTTAAACAAAGGCAGGACTATCCACTGTGACTGAGGTGGGTGACAGAGGCAGAGCAAATAGAGGTATTACATTTTAATGAGGGAGATAACACAATGCACAGGAGAACCTGTCAGAAAGAGGTGGGGTAGGTTAGGACAGGTTGAGCCTTTGGTCAAAGTGGGTTAGGTTGTGAGCACAGGGGTGAGATACAGAGAGGAAGGCACAGGATGGGACAGCAGATTAGGTGTCCCCTGATGTGAGGAGGCATGGGTCATGGAATGTGGATACAAGGGATTTGTGAGGATTTAGGCCATATGAGAATTCGGAGGGATAGTGCTGTGACATGTGTCCAGGGGCTGATATAGATGTCATAGTATTAAGACATGGCATGAGGAAGAGTTGATGATGAGTGTTGACGGTGCGTGTGTAAAATGTGAGAGAAGGCAGGGTGTCCTTGAATCTAGCTCGAGTAGCCTGTGCCTGTGGCCCTGGATAAATCACAGAGGGCATAGAAGGAGATGCTAAGCCACATTAGGACTCCCTGCTTTGTTTCAGCACTCTGTGGCTCAATGACAGACACAGGACAAGCAGCTTTAGACAGAGCAAAGAGTGGACAGCAGATTGCTTTGGTTCTCCTCATGCTCCATTTCCTCCATTCCTTATCTCAAGAAGGCAGCCTTTCCAAGGCTCCCTTTTCCTTCTCTGGCCCAAGGTGCTATCATCATTACTCTAAATTATCTTATGGGTTTGCCTTTTTTAGCATTGCCTTTAGAGCAAAGCAAATATGTCTGCCCTTAGCTCTGCTCCACGAACTTTGAGGTGCTTTGGTAGAAAACTGCTAAGTGTCCCCCTGGACCAGCCATGACCAACAGCAACATCTATAGGATCCATCCCAAAAGGCTCCATATGGGCTCCAGTTACATTCTTTTTCTCCATTGAAGGAGTGTTTTGAAACATGTGTGGGGTCTACCAGATGTCCCAAAGGGACAAAGCCTGCCTTCCCATGAACTGATCAGATAATGGATAAATCTGTAAGTGCTTCTTCTCTACCATTACTCTTACTGTACACAAATGGATCACTGACAGTTTCTTTGGCACAATCTCCAACCTGTGAGGCACTGAGGCAGTGGGTAAGCACCCAGCTTCCTTTCTCTCTGTGAACAATCTAAGATGTACTCTACAGTGTCCCAGGTGTCCCTGAGGAGTGAAGTCCCAGTGTCTACAACTACCTATACACTCGTCCCTGCCTTCCCCTGCTCCTCTGCCATGACTTCTGGGAGCACTGGCCAGATGAATAATCTCACATCATCTTAGATATGATCTGAGGGAGCCCAACATTGGCCAGGGCATCTGTTTCAGAATTGTGGATGTGGGGGTGTTCAAATGAACCTGGGGCTGTGGAAAATAAAAGCCATCCCACTTCCTCCTGCAACCATGTTTCCAGCTGCGGCTGGATTCTACCTTAAACAAACAAACAAAAACAAAAACAAACACCCTGCTCCTCCCAGAAGAAACAACAGCAATGACTAAGCAAGGTCAATATTAGGGTGCTGGAGAGATGGCTCAACAGTTAAGAGGACTAGCTGCTCTTTCAGAGACCTGGGTTCAACTCCCAGTACCCACATGGTGGTTGTCTTAGTCAGGATTACTATTGCTGTGATGAAACATCATGACCACAAGCAAGTTGGAGAGGAAAGGGTGTATTTGGCTTACTCTTCCACATCATGGCCATCACTGAAGGAAATCAGGGCAGGAACTCAAACAGGACAGGAACCTGGAACCAGGAGCTGATGCAGAGGCCATGGAGGAGTGCTGCTTACTAGCTTGCTCCTCATGTCTTGCTTATCCTGGTTTCTTTTTTTTTTAAATATATATATATTTATAACCCCTATATATATGAGTGCTCTATCTGCATGCACACTGGCAGCCAGAAGAGGCCATCAGATCTCATTATAGATGGTTGTGAACCACCATGTGGTTGCTGGGAATTGAACTCAGGACCTCTGGAAGAGCAGGCAGTGCTCTTAACCGCTGAGCCATCTCTCCAGCCCCTATCCTGGTTTCTCATAAAATCCAGGACCGCCAGCCCAGGGGTGCTACCATTCACAAAGGGCTGGGCCCTCCTCCATCAATCACTAATTAAGACAATGCCCTTCCAGCCTGCCTACAGCTCAGTCTTATGGAGGCGTTTTCTCAGTTGGGGTGCCTTCCTTTTAGATAACTTTAGCTTGTACCAGATTGACATTAAACTATGAAGCACAGGGGCTCGCAACCATCTGTAACTCCAGTCCTAGGGGACACAGGGGCTCGCAACCATCTGAAACTCCAGTCCTAGGGGACACAGGGGCTTGCAACCATCTGAAACTCCAGTCCTAGGGGACACAGGGGCTCGCAACCATCTGAAACTCCAGTCCTAGGGAACATGGGCTCGCAACCATCTGTAACTCCAGTCCTGGGGATTTGACCCCCCTCTCCAGCACCAAGCACACATGTGGTACACATGCATTCATGCAAGCAAATCATGTATGCACAAAAAATTCAATAAACAAATCTTTTAAAAAATTAACAACAGGCATAGCTGCTTATTTAATTGGACAGTCTCCTCAAATCATCCCTCAGCATCCCACATACTCACTTCTGGTCACAGCAAGCTGGACCTCCTCTGAGATCAACCTCTCATATAGACCTGAACCATCTGCCCCACATAAAATGTTCTCCTGCAATACCACTGTAAGGAGACTTCCAGGAGCCCCCAGCATCCTTGCCTACAACTCAGCCCTTCAGCTACTTTGTTCTATTAGGTGGGCTATTGAGGGGGCCCCTCCTTTCTCCTGCCCTTTCTCATATAGGACACAAACCTGGGCATGTGTGCCTCATCCTCTCTCCTTGGCTCATGTTTGGAAAGTGTCCTTTCACCTCTCTGCAGACACGTCAGTTGAGTGAGTCCGTAAGCAAATACCTGTTAGATGGTCAGATGGGTGACTGGTCCCTTTCCTTATCTTGGGATTCATTCAGATGGAAGGAAGCCCAAAGCTAGCTACTCTGTTTACTCTGGATTCTCTGTCCATTGTACATGGGATTGATCTGGGAGTTTTTTCCCCCTCCAATCTCTCTATTAGTTCAGCTTCAGAAAATCTCTTATCACTTCCAGATGTTAGGCCACACTCTGCCATCAAGCCTGTCTGGCCATTTTACATTTGTCATTAATTGATTTTGCCCTCCCCACTTGGGAAGCACAAATAGGCCCTTCCTGTTAGCAGTAATAATTCCCTGAAAGGGGTTATAAATCATGCCTCATGTCAAGCTCTTGCTCACAGTAGAGCACTATCCACATCTGGACATACTAGGCTAAGAGGTGGGATATGTGTTGGGGATGAGAAGGATCCAATTGTCCAGAGACCAAAGGTTGACAGATCCCTACACATAGAGGACACTCATTTTGGATGTGTAGAAGGAATAGAGAGAAGGAAGGAAGAAGGAAAGGAAGGAGGGCTGAATGACATTCCTTGGGGAGATGTGAAAACATGTCTCTTCACTCCAGATAGGCTATGGACTCCAGACCTGAGAAGCCATCCCATAGAAGGCCAGCTTGGTGAACCAATGAGATTTCTGGGGTTACTCGCAGGAGCATGAATGGCTTCAAAGGCAGCTTCATCTCTGAAAAGCTCACCCCAGCATGGGCGACAACCCACAAGGTGCATCCCTGGAGCTCTCTGCACAACTGGAAGGCAACTCCATGGAAGCATCTCCCTTTCTAGAAAGTATTTACTGCCTATCTAACCTTTGGGAGTGGCTTTGTGACTCTTAAGTTTCTGAGCTTCCTGGATCTTGTGAGGGAATGAGGAAAAGGGGGGGGGGGTCCTCTGCAATAGTACAGAGTGCTTTGAGGACCTCCTGAGTTGTCTTCACACACATTTCACCTTTGTTTTTTGTTTGTTGACTGGTTGGTTGGTTTTTCAAGACAGGGTTTCTCTGTGTAGCCCTGGCTGTCCTGGAACTCACTCTGTAGACCAGGCTGGCTGGCCTCAAACTCGAAGATTTCACCTGCCTTTGCCTCCCAAGTGCTGGGACTAAAGGTGCACACCACCACCACTTGGTTCACCTTTGTATTTCAATACCTGTGGATTTTATGGTCTAAGTCTTAGACTCTAAGAGTTTTCAGAAACCAGTTGGGTGTTGTAGCACCTGCTTTTCATTCCACCACTCAGGAAGCAGAGGCAGGTGGATCTCTGTGAGCCTGGTCTACATTGTGATTTCCAGGCCAGCCCGGTGTACATAAGAAACTATCTCAACGACAACAAAAAGTTTTCAGAAGTTCCCCAACCACATGGATGTGTTCTTAAAAGAAACCCCATCCTGGATGTATCAGAAAACTACAACCAACAGAGAGATTTCAGAAAAGATGACTCCCCAGCTTTCCTCATGCTGCCTCCAAAATGGATCACTCTTTTTTTCACTTTTAATACAAAGCAGCTGTGCCCCTGCCTCACTCCACTCCAGTGATGTTGTGTTGTGTTCTATGTTGGGCCTTGTAGCAGAGGAGAAACCCTCTATTACTCTCTCTCTTTCATATACTTGAAAGACATAAAAATTCTCCCCTTTACTTTGGTTTTCTGTAAGGTCCCTTGTCTTGGCTACTTTCTATTGTTGTTAAAAGAGCCCATGACCAGGGGGTCTTTTATAGAAGAAAGAGTTTACTGGGGCTTTGCTTACAGTTTCAGAGGGTGAATCCATGGCCATCACAGCAAGGAGTTTGGTGGAAGGCAGGCAGGCATGGCACTTGTAGCAGTAGCTAAGAGCTTAGATCTTGATCCACAAACATGAGGCAGAGAAAGCACTAACTGGGCATGACATGGACTTTTTTTTTTTTTTTTAGATTTATTTATTATGTATACAGTGTTCTATCTGCAGGTATACAGGCAGGCCAGAAGAGGGCACCAGATTTCATTATAGATGGTTGTGAGCCACCATGTGGTTGCTGGGAATTGAACTCATGACCTCTGGAAGAGCAGTCAGTGCTCTTAACCGCTGAGCCATCTCTCCAGCCCGATATGGACTTTTGAAACTTGAAAGCCCACCCCCAGTGACATACCTCCTCTAACAAGGCCACACCTCCTAATCCTTCCCAAATAGTTCCACCAACTAGGAACTAAGCATTCAAATATATGAGCCTATGGGAGACATTTTCATTCAAACCACAATATTTCTCCTCCACCAGGATATGTATGCTCTCATCTCCACTTTATTACAGAAGTAAATGGTGGTTGTTTGTCCTGACAGGCTAGCCACAGCATCTGCATACCACAGCTTCTTCTACACGATGCCCATACCTGTGATGTCTACACTCACTGTGACAGGAGAAGCTCAGTTCCAGAATCCTGCCTGCTTAGTTTCTTGACCCAAAGATGTCCCACCTGGCGCTGGACACCTGTGAAATGACCACCATGTAAATGTTCTCACGGATATTCTGCCTTTCCACATGGGATCAGAGCTAGGAAACAAGAGAGGAAGACAGAAAGTGGTGGGAGTTGGTGCCATCCAGATTCCAAGGAGCAGTCCTGGAGATCATCTTTGTCACATTTCTTTTATAAGAAATTTCCATAAGAAAGAAGTCTATTAGAGACAGAAAACAGGTTCCTGTAAGCTAAGGGACTGGGCTTGAGTGAAGGGGGAGCCAAAGCTAATGAGGAAGGGAGTTCCTCTTTGAAGTGGTACTCTTTTTTTTGTTTGTTTGTTTTTCGAGACAGGGTTTCTCTGTGTAACAGCCCTGGCTGTTCTAGACTCACTTTGTAGACCAGGCTGGCCTTGAACTCACAGAGATCCACCTGCCTCTGCCTCCCGGGTGGTGGGATTAAAATCGTGTGCCACCATGCCCAGCTGAAGTGGAACTCTAATAACTCTGTGGATATAGTACAAACCATGTGTGATGGTCAGTGTTGACTGTCAACTAGACAGGATCTAAAATCACCTATGAGACAAAACTCTCCTGTGTATCACAAACCCCTGTGAGGAAGTTTCTAGATTGAATTTGTTGAGGTGGGAAGATCCTTGCTAAATGTCAAGAGGACCATCTGATGACTGGAGTCCCAGGCTAAACAAAAAAGAAGGCAAGCTGACTGCCAGTGGCCTTTGCTTCCTGACTGTGGGTGCAATGTGATCAGCCACCTCATACTCCTGCAGCCGTGCCTCCTCTCCTTGCCATGATGAACATGAGACATCCCAACACTATGCACTAAAATAAAGCCGTCCTGGCTTAAGTGGGTTTTGTCAGGTGTTTTCTCAGCAATGAGAAAATTAACTAGTTACACTGTGTGAGTGGCCACTTTCAATGCGGATGTGCAGAAAAAAATTCAGTGAAATATGCTTGTCCCAGAACCAACAACAGATGGATGGACAAAGAAGATGTGGTAGCTATACACAGTGGAATTCTGCTTAGTCATTAAAAAAAAGTAAAATCAGGACATTGGCAGGAAAATGCACAGAACTGGAGATTATTATGGACCTAAGTAAAATGAGCCAGATTCAAAATGGCAATTATTGCATGTTTTCGTTCATAAGCAAAATCTAAATGTGTGTGTGTGTGTTTCTACATGGAATCAGAAGGGTAATGGGATGCATGTGACATAAAAACAGAGTGGTGGTAGGTAGTGCATCAGGTGAAGAAGGGCAGTGAGCGTGGGGTTGAGTGTGCTGGCTAGTTTGAACCATCAACTTCACACAATCTAGAATCCCTTGGGAAGAGAGTCTTCATGAGGAATTCTCTACGGAGACATGTCTGTTTGGGACTGCCTTGATTGATAACTTATGTAGGAAGACCCAGCCCACTGTGGGTAGCACCGTTCCCTAGGCAGGGGTCCCTGAACTCCATGGGTAGAGAAACTGAGTAGATCAAAAGCAAAAAAGATCCATGCTTATTTTCTCTCTGCTCTTGTCTGTGGAGGTCACTAGCTGCTTGAGTTCCCGCCTTGACTTCCCCCAAGACCTGGAATAATAAGCAGAATAGACTTCCTTCACCCACAAGTTGCCTTTTCCCAGGGTATTTCATCTCAGCATCAAATAAAATGAGAACAGTTGGGGAGGGAAGTAACGGAGAGAGATGAATAAGAACAAAATATAATGACATCTATGGGTGAAAATGCCATAATTAAGTCCATTACTTCATAGCTCAACTTAAAAATTGAATGGGAATAGATGAAGTCATTAAAACAATTAAAAATGCACACCAAAGCAAACCTACCACTGAGAAGATAAGCAGGCATATAGAGGTATGGAGGTGTGAGGGTTTCTTTTTCTTTTTAAAGTTTGTTTCCTTTATTTTTTTATTTTATGTATATATGTGTTTTACCTGAGTATATTGTCTGTGTGCCACATGTATCTAGTGCCAGAAGAGGGTGTTGGAACCCATGGGACTGCAGTTACAGAGAGTGATGAGCTGCCATGTGGGTGCTAGGAACCCAACCCAGGTCTTTTGAAAGAGCAACCAGTGCTCTTAACCACTGATCCAGAGGGTTTCTCTTTTTTAAAGCTGTTTTGTCCTTAGCAATAAAATTTATTTATGTATAAATATAAAATATATCTATTTTATAGATTTAGCCAAATCAGATGCCCCACAAGCAAGATGTGCAAATGCTGACTGTGCCAAGTGCTTAAGACACCAAAGGTACGGGCTGGGGATGTAGCTCAGTTGGTAAAATGCTTGCCTAGCACACACAAAGCTCTAGGTTAGATCCCTAGCATCCTATAAACCAAGCATGGAGGTACACACCTGTAATCCCATCCCAAAAGAGGTGCAGAGCAAGAGGATCAGTTCCAGATCATCCTTGCGAGGATGCCAAGTTTGAGGTCACCCTGGGCTAGATGAGACCTTGTCTCAAAAGAAAATGAGTAGTGGGGGTGGTTGGAGAGATGGTTCAGCGGTTAAAAATTCAGCACCCACATTGTTAGCTCACAACTGTCTGTAACCACAGCTCCACGGCATCTTGGACTCTATGGGTACCCACTTACATGCGGCATACATTCACAGACACAAACATACACATATATAAAAATAAGTATTAAAAATAAATAAATAAGTATCTCTAGGTATGATACCATTAGGAATCGTTACCTTTAAATTTGTATCAATATACAAAGATCTATTCAATTGTGGTTAAATATACTCTTAATTATGTATCAATATACCAAGATCAATGCCTATGTAGCCCAATATAATCTTAATATTACGTCCATATGTAAGGGTCAATACCATTGTGGCCAACTATAATCTTAATTTTGTATCAATATACAAAGATCAATACCGATGTAATCCAATACAATCTTATTTTTGCACAATAAACAATGGTCAATACCACTTTAGCCAAATAAACTACTAATTTTGTATCAATATACAAAGGTATAAGGGCATATTCAATAATCTGCCCCTTCTTCTTGGACCTTCCTGTGCTATGTCTATATCTCATTTTTCTCAAGCCCATGCACTCCTACATAAGAGAGGAAGAAGGATACAGAAAAGGAAAAGTAGGAATTCCCTGGGGCTAACCTCCAAAACCCATTAAAATGTGAAGCTCTGACCTCTTGATACCAACCGTCTAAAACGGTCTAGGATAGTTAAAACAAACTCCTAGTCATGCAAACATGTCACTTTGTTAGCTACTATGACAGTCTATCACAGATATTCTCTAAACTACCCAGTAATCAAGTTGCTAAGAGACAAGCAACATTTACTTATCTAAATACAAGAGATGGATAGGGCATCTTCAAAAACCCCAAGAGATCTGCAGAATATGGCATTCAAAGATGTTATCTTAAATCAAGATTATTTTTTTTGATATCGAGACATATCAGCGCCTGACAGCACCCCCTATTCTACTCCAAGTAGAAGATAAGCATCGAAGAACCTCCACTGTAAGATGGTTGAATTAGTGGCAAGCCTATATCTTGGCATGAAAAAACCCCTTGCACCAACTGCAGACAGACTGCTGTTCAAAAAGGACAAAACTTGGTAGCAGGGAAGTCGACAGCCTAACTCTGCCAAGACAGGGTAGGTAAGTCCGTCATAATCCCTGCTCTACAACAAATGTCTGTCAGAGAAACAGGACCCAAAGGCTGAAGATTGATGCTGGAATGTATGGAGAGAAAATGGGAACTGTCCAGGCAGTCATTGGTATGTTCTTTCTTAGTTTTGGAAGCTGCAGGCCCTGCACTTCCTATATAAGCAAATATATTTATCCCTCTCAGGTCTCTGAGGTGGTTGAAGAATAGACAGCTAGAGTCTCATAGTTAAATTTTGAATTGTTTAGGAATCAAGAGGGTGTTATAGATCTAAGAAGATACTCTTAAAAGTGTGTTGCAAGATAGTATGAATGTTGAGTCACATATAGACCTTTAAACTCATGGAGTTGGTTAGATAGTAGAATGTTAAAGTCAGGGGCCAAATATGTATAAACTGGACATTGGGAAGGTATACTGGGCCATTTAACTCTCATAAATGTGGCATATTTATATCTATTGTTTTGTATAATACTTACTGTTATAAGAGAAGGAACCATCTGTTGGACTGAAAGGGGAAACTTCTGGGGGGAAGAGGGTGGAAGGGCGAGATAGGAAGGGGGAATAGGGAGGGGTTTGTTACTGAGATGTAACTTGAAGAAAAAAAAAATAAAGTATTTAAAAAATAAATAAATAAATAAATAAATAAATAAATAAATAAATAAAGCCAGGCGTGGTGGCTCACGCCTTTAGGCTCAGCACTTGGGAGGCAGAGGCAGGCTGATGTCTGTGAGTTCAAGGCCAGCCTGGTCTACAAAGCGAGGCCAGGGCATCCAGGGATACACAGAGAAACCCTGTCTCGGAAAACAAACAAAAAGAAATAAATAAATAGGGCTGAAGAGATAGCTCAGCATTAAGAGCTCATACTATGAGTTTACATGGCATGTTCCAGGAATGCTAGTGCTACACCGAGTCCTTCCCTTAAAACCAAAACCAAGAGCCAGGCGTGGTAGCGCACACCTTTAATCCCAGCGCTTGGGAGGCAGAGGCAGGCGGATCTCTGTGAGTTCGAGGCCAGCCTGGTCTACAAAGCAAGTCCAGGACAGCCAGGGCTGTTACACAGAGAAACCCTGTCTCGAAAAACCAAAAAAAAAAAAAAAAAAAAAAAAAAACCAAAACCAAAACAACAAGATAGGTAGGTAGGTAGGTAGGTAGATAGATAGGTAAGTAGGGCTGGAGAGATGGATCAGATGTTAAAGGCTAAGCTAACAATCCCCTCCCCCCAAAAAAGTAAATAAGCAAGTGCATGCATGTGCGGTACAGTAGGTGAGCTATTATATAATGTCAGTAAAGCTGTCACATCCACCAAGATCATCAGCACTGAGGCACTGTGGGTCCTCTTGTGGAAGAAGGAGTCACAGACAGCACCATGGCTGGTGGAGACTCACTACTGGTTTCTGTCTTCTCCACACTTCGGTCTCCTGAGCTCAGCACCCTCCAGATAACCTGCTGAAGGATCTCAGGCAAGAGCAACCAACTATTGTCAGAAGTGATAGCTGGTGGTAACCAGGGCCTCTCTATATCAGTAGCACCAACTGATAATGCTGCTAAGCAAGGCTGTCATCTGCCTGTTTACTCTGCTGCGATTTGTTTTACTCCCGTCTACTCATCCCCAGGTTCCCCTAATAGGCAGATCAACCCTCCCTATTCCATTCTGTAAGCAAGGCCAACCCACACCCTTGTGAGACTTCCCTCCCAGCCTTCCCAAGTGAGAAAACTGAAGTTGTCAGGATCCAGATCAGATTCTTTCACTGCCTCACTTGGAAGCAGGAGATGAGACCAGATGAGCTTAGGAGAAGCCCCAAGGTGTCCCTGAGGGGCCCATGCATTTGCTGCCTTGCTGCTGTGCATGGAAAAACAAGGCTGGGGGGAGGGTGGCGGGCCTGTTTGCACACCACACTGTTCAAACAGACTCCCCTGCCGCAGACACCTGTGCGGTGGTGGAGGAAGGGGCAGGCAGTAGCAGGGGCTCTCACCTCTTCTCCACTCTCCTCACAACCACCCTGACAGCTGCTGCAGGGTCCTGGCCACATCATGCCCCGTGCTGGGCTCTGCAGCTGCTGGGGTGGCCATGTGTTGTTGCCCCTGCTTCTGGCCTATATCTGCTACCTGCTGCTTGGGGCCACCGTCTTCCAGCTGCTAGAGAGGCAGGCAGAGGCTCAGTCTAGGGACCAGTTCCAGCTGGAAAAACTGCGTTTCCTAGAGAACTACACCTGCCTGGACCAGCAGGCCCTGGAGCAGTTTGTGCAGGTGAGGGAATAAGGAAGCATGGGATGGGAAGGGTGGGAGGTGGGTGGAGGGGACCGCCGGTGGCAGGTGCAGAGTCACCATCCAGAGGTGAGTTCCCTGTTTGGAAACCCTCAGGTCTGTTATGTGACTGTGATCAAGTCACTTAACCTAAGCGTCCTCATCAATAAGGTGAGAGGAAAAAGAATGTCTGGGATTGGGGAGGTGGCTCAGTCAACTAACTGTCCGCCAAGCAAATATGAGGACCTGAGTTCTAGACCCAGATCCCACATTAAAAAGCCAGGAGTGGGGAGGTAAGATGGCTCAGTGAGTAGAGGCTCTTGGCATGGTGTCTGATGGCTGGAGTTCAATTCCTGGAACCCACATGGGGAAAGAAGATAACCAACTCCTGGAAGTTGTCCTCTGATCTTGACATGCGTACAATGGCACATGCATGTACACACACACACACACACACACACACACACACACACACACACAGTGCTATGTACTAATTAAAATGTAGTTTTAAATAAAAAAAAAAAAAGACAGGCATGTTGACTTGTAATCCCAGCATTGGAGAGGCCTAGAAAGGCAGATTCCTTGGACTGCTCTGGCCAGCTAGCCTTGCCAAATGGGCAAGCCCCAGGCCAATGAGAGAGCCCATCTCAAAAAAAGTGGGGGGAAGCCAGCTAGATGGCTTAGTACTTTATAAGCATAGGGCCCTGAGTTTGAATCCCAAGCCTCCATGCATAACTCTGCAAGTGCCTGTGACCCCAGCATTGGGTTGGTGGGCTGGGGAGACAGGTGGACCCCAAGAGCTCACTGGCCAGGCCAGACCAGCCTAACCAAAAGGGCACACTTTTAGTTCAGTGAGAACAAACTGCCTTTGTCTCAAGACAAAACCAAGCAAGGTTGATGGCTCTGAGGAATGACACCTGAGGCTGACCACTGGCCACACACACAGATATATACACACAGACTGTCTGCAATACATGTATAGACACATATACATACATACACAGAAAATGCATGTCTGCAGTCCAAACATTTGACAACAGATTAAAAGCCCTCTTTGCACTGCTGCTTGCTTCATGATCATGATCTGTCAGTTATTAACACTCTAGAAATTTCCTCTCCTACACTCCTCTATTTCTCAGTACTTCTGCTCCATATCAGACAAAGGTGAGAAGCAGCTGGGCTGGTGGACAATGTCAGAGTGGATGAAGGCTGCCTGGAGTCCATCCCTAGGTGCTCCCATTTCCTGCCTGGGCTCCTCCTGCCTCCCTCTCTTCCAGAAACAAAGCAAAACTAGGTATTTTGGGCAAAGGTGGGGGGCACCAAGCAGACGGACAGAACAAGTGAAACAAGAGGTATCAGTCGTTGAAAGCAATAGGCCAAGCTCAGTGGGCACAATGATAACGTGTGTTATGGGTGAGGACCAGAGCTCTGTTCCATTGTGATTCATCACCTGGGGCTGAGCACCCTGCAGGTGTTTTCTCCCAGTTGCTTACTGCAACCAGTTTCTTCAGCTTGCAAGTGGGAGCTGGGACTCAGAGAGATGCAGGGTGTGGGCCAAGGCTGTACAGTCGCTGGCTGAGGCAGAACTCACACCCATGCTTCTGGCTGGGGAGCCCTTTATTCTTCACTCTGTGAGCCAACACACCTGCTGAGGACAGGGTACTGCTGAGTTCTTAAGGTGGGGCCTAGTAGCCCTCCCAGACCAGGGCCAGCAGCCACTCCCTAGATCGTGTTAGGAAAGCATCAGCTCCCATCCAGACCTGCTGACTCAGGTGCCTCGGGTGAGGTCACCAGATGGTGCTGAGGCCCTGAGACTTCTCATGGGAGTGAGAGCAACTAGCCTACTAGATAGGAACAGAGAGGACTGCACCTGTTGTTCCAGGATATACTTCACATACAGAGTTACTCAGGGATGGTACTCACCGCCAGGCCTCCCAACACCCAGAAGTAAGCCTGAGACAGGGACACCCCCAGACCTCCTCCTGCCCTGGGTTGGAGGTGGAACTGGGAATGAGGAGTGGGCAAACAGATGGCAAGGCTTAAACCAGTTCTGTTAGTCAAAGGGCAAGGATTGACTAGGTCTGACTACATCCCAAGGGAGCCAGTGCTTAGTCTGGCTTAGAGACAGACACATCCTTGAAAGTCCTGTCTCAGGACAGACTCTTACTTTCCAGGATAAATGGAGCTTGGAGATTTGGGGGAACCCAGTTCCAGGGAAATTCACATGCTGAGTCACTCATAGCTGAGTGGACCAAGTGTAGTGTAGTGCTGAAATGTGACTGACTCTATGAGGAAGGAAGCTTGTATATCAGCCCTTTCCTCCTTTATCATTGGATTCCCTGAGGCCACTCACCCATACTCAGAGCCATAAGAGGGGTCCGAACCCCTTCTTATCAGATGGAGGGCTCAGAGGTGCAGTGGAAACAGCCAGGGACCTGGGCAAATGCCGTCCCTAAGGATGAAGTTCTCCAGAGGGGGCACATACTTTGGAATGTTTGTCCCAGCTCTCTGGGTGTGTGAGAAAGAGGAGGCCAAAGTCTACATCTTAAGAGGTTAGTTCCTGCCCAAGCGAGAGTCAGTAGGCCTCCACCCAGCTGGGGAAAATCAGTTCCCACAGGAAAAGGAGGCAGGAGCAGCCCTACTTCCCAATGGCTCCCAGGCCTTTGGGGGCACTGCCAGATATCAGGGCCGAGCAGCCACCACCCTAAGACAAGTTCCCAGCTAAAGGGGACGGGCTGGAGTTTGGAGAAAGAGAACCCGGCCCATTTCCCATGAGAGGTTGTAGGCACAGGCTTGAGCCTGTTAGGGCTCCTGTTCTAGAAACACAAAACATGAACACATAAAGCACGCACACACACACACACACACACACACACACACACACACACACACACACCCTCTTGTGGGATTGTCTGATGGAATTCCTCCTGTAGGCATGGGTTGCACTCAACTCACTAGAGAGTATCAGAGAATGAGGCTGCCAGCACCTCCCACCTCATGCCCAGGAAAGCTGTCATTCCTACCCCTGCCTCATGGGAGGGCAGCCCCAGAGTGCTCTTTGACCAGCAGACCCTTCCAGAATTGTTCAACGCAAACCCCACCTACACTACATCCCCTTCTGTCTGTGTGTATGTACCCTAACCACTCCAATCTGTGTGTGTGTGTGTGTGTGTGTGTGTGTGTGTGTGTGTGTGTGACATTTTCCTAGCTATCATGAGCATTTCCATACCACCTCCTTAGTCCCCCAGCTCTCCGCTGCCTCTTGACAGCTTGCACTCAGCAACTGCCGATCCCGCTGATCATGCTGCTTCCACAGGTCATCCTGGAAGCCTGGGTCAAAGGCGTGAACCCCAAAGGCAACTCCACCAACCCCAGCAACTGGGACTTTGGGAGCAGTTTCTTCTTTGCAGGCACAGTGGTCACCACCATAGGTAAAGGGGAGAGGTGGGAGGGGCCTCCATAGGCCCTGTCTGTTCAGCTTGGGATCCATTCCAAATGCCCTCACTGGGACGAGGATGTGGAGTACCCAGGAGGTAGCACAGAAGGCCCAGATCAGAAAGTGGGGAGGAGACCTGTGAAAAGGAAGGCAGCCTGGCTGCAGCTGTAGTTGCCCGGGCTCACTTCCCTGGGGTCGTGCTAAAGGGCTAAGCACAGCCCTTCCTCAGCATCAAGGCTGCATGAGTACCTGCCCTCCTATCTATTTCAGTCCTGGTGTGTTAACACTGCCTACTTGGCCACAGACCATGCTCACAGCTGGGACCAGAAAGTCCTCTCAGGGAGAGGGACTAGAGGTGGGAGGGCATTTGTGCACAGGGACTGTTCCTCTAGGCAGCAGCTGGTAGCTCAGTGTCCCGAAAAGATGGGATTTCAACAGAAATCCCACTCTACTCATTCCCAAGGAACCTCCAGTCTCCCTCACACAGACCTCCCTTCCATTCAGTTAAGTTCAAACCCAACTGCATCTGTCCTCCTTAGTAAGCCAGGCAGAGTGACAGAGGAGGGGTGGGGTACAGACTTGGATCTGTCCCAGGCTTGGCCTTCAGAGCTTCCAATCTACCAAAGAGGGATTAAATTGCTACAATTATATAAGGCAAAGTGAGTAATTATGACATGAAACATCTCAGAGATTCATGCCTGGCAGGGAGGAGGAGAGTGGCAGTTGGGAGGGCTTCATGGAGGCATGGTCATTAGAGATGAGCTTTCTGTTAGTAGAGGCTGTTCTATTAGACAATAGGGTGAGTGTCCATGGGAACAGGAAGCCTCTTGTCTCTCCACCCCAGAGGTGATGGAGACAAGTCTCTGCTAGAGCTGGGGGATGGGAGTGGGTAGGAACCAGTTCTGGGCTCTCTCTCTTCCCCTGATCTGGAACAGTCCCTTGTTCTGCAGGCTATGGGAACCTGGCACCTAGCACAGAGGCAGGGCAGGTCTTCTGTGTGTTCTACGCCCTGGTGGGCATCCCGCTCAATGTGGTCTTCCTCAACCACCTGGGCACAGGGTTGCGTGCCCACCTGACTACACTGGACAGATGGGAGGATCATCCCAGGCATTCCCAGGTAAAGCAGCATCTTCCCTCCCCTTCAGGCCCTGTCTCAGGGACAGACGGCTGAAAATTGGGAGATGGGCTTGGGTATACCAACACCTGACAGTCAGTTTGGACAACTGCAGGGCTAGGAAGATCGAAGAGTAGAAAGGTGATACAGACTGGGCAGGGCATGCCTTCAAAGGCTCTGTAACACATGTGACTATGGAGTCTCCCTGAAAAAGGTTGAGGGCCAGGCACTGGGTATGACGTCCCTGAAAGGATTGTGTCTGTGTGCTCTATGCAGCAACCTTCTTTGGTGGAGAATCTGGACATTGCATTATCTCTTCACGGTCCTCATGGGCACCCAACATTCTTTCATGTGGTCCAAAACAGTATCCAGGCCACCCAGCATGCCCCCACAAAGGGAGGGGTCTGGGACAGTTTGGTGGGTGACAGATCTGAGTAGGCCCTAGGGAGCCTGCTCAAGTGTGATTCTCAAGTTCAAAAGGGTCTTTGTCTCCTTCTTTGACCCACCAACATATTCTCCTGCCCAGGAAGTCTTGGCACATGTGTCACATGCCCATGGGTGCAGCCCCACCCAAAAGTCTGCAACAGGGAAAGGGTGAGAGTTAGGCTTAGATTTTGCCTGCCCACACCCAATTTTCTCCAGACCACCCTCCATATACTTCCTGAGCCTTCCAAATGGTGGTCTCAAGGGCAGACTCTCCCCTCCCAGCTCCTGCAGGTCCTGGGCTTGGCTCTGTTCCTGACATTGGGGACCCTGGTCATTCTCATCTTCCCACCCATGTTCTTCAGTCACGTGGAGGGCTGGAGCTTCCGTGAGGGTTTCTACTTTGCCTTCATCACCCTCAGCACCATCGGCTTTGGGGACTATGTTGTTGGTGAGAATGGGAAAATCAAGTTATCGTGGTGGGCATCCACTAGGATGATGGGGAATATGGAGGTACCAGTTGCCTGGGGTTGGTTACTTCTGGGGCCACTGTGGACTCTTGGTGGCATCCTCAGAAGTCTCTGGTAAAATACTCATCACTGCTTCCTCCACTGCTAGTCCTTGGTATGAGGACCAGGGAGAGAGCATTCTTATGGAAGCTGGGGATGGCAGTGCCCCCGACACCAGCCATCACCTTCCCTGGCAGGCACAGACCCCAGCAAGCATTACATCGCTGTGTACCGGAGCTTGGCAGCTGTATGGATCCTCCTAGGGCTGGCGTGGCTGGCCGTGGTCCTCAGCTTGGGATCCCTGCTTCTGCACAGGTGTTGCCAGCTGTGGCTGCTCATCAGAGGCCTGGACCCCAAGGATGGAGCAGCCCCTGACTCTGACCCCAGACCACAGAAAATCTCCATCTCTGCATGAGATCCAAGTGTCCTGTCCTCCCCAAACCCATGACATTCCTTACCCTTCCTCTTCCTTCTCAACCCACACCCTATCCAATAGCTCCAGAGAGAAAGCAAAAAGATGTGCCTACAAAGTAACTTAGGGGAGATGAGGAAACAAAATCAAGAACCTGTGTGGGTGGAGATGTGAAGGCTGATTTCGGAGCTCTTTCCCGTCTCCCAAAGAGAACCCGGAGGAGTCAAAGCCATCATGGACCATGGTGACCAAATTGGTGCTGTCATTGTCACACACTCTCGGGAGGCCTTAGGCTGCAAGCAAAGGTGGACCTGACTTTTATATTATTTGCTACATATATGGTAGGCTCTTACCAAAGCCCTGTGATGTGCCAGGCACTGTGCTTGGCTAGGTGTGACAGTGATGGTTTCTGCCTTCACTGTGTCTTCAGTTTTGAAGGAGGCCCAGTGCAGCTCCCACAACCTTGATGGGAATAAACCTGGGGAGAATGAAAGTTCATGGCAGTGGCTGGAGGAGTGGAGCTGGGCTCACACCTGGGGACACTTTTGGTACACAGAGGAAGCTGTCCTTGGGAGTCTCACAACTGAGGGACAGGGAGGCTGCCAGAGTTCTTCAGTTCTCCTTGCCCACAAGTGGAGAGAGGTATCCTAGAACAATGCTTGGGACCTCTTTCAGGTGTTCCACTACTTTCCTGAAGAAGGCTTCCCCTGACCCTCAGAGCACCCTTAGACATCACTAATCTTCCTCCCCCCCCCCCAGAAGCTGAAGAGACAGCAAATCCCAGAAGCTTTACAGAGTATGAACTCCCTGGTGGCATGGACTCCCATGGAACGGCTTCATCCAAGTCTGGTCCTTCTGCCAGATTGTGACATCATGGGCCAGAAGGGTGGATACGTTTGGCCCAGTCTCACAGAATAAGGAATTAATTTTTGTTGGATTTCCTTCACCTCCCCAGTGGCAAGGGGGTTCCCAAGATCTGTATCCTCTTTATAGCATCGGGGGTGGGGAGGTGGGGGATGGCACTGTGAGCCCAGGAGGTTGAGGGGAGTCCTAGGGAAGGAGGCACCGGGGTCAGAGGGTTCCCAGCACCCAAGTCTTACTGCCACACCCAGGGTTGAAATCTGACATCCTCTAACACCTCTATACATACTGGACCCTGCTTCTGTTTTGGGTGGATAGAGACTGCAAAACAGCAAAGGACAAGCTCCAATGCCCGGTTCTCTTGCCTGCTACCCTCCTCCACCCAGCAAGCAGACAAACCATACCCAGATGGCCCCTATTCTATTTCTTTGAGTGCACTGGCTCTATGGAGACCTAGGGTGACACAAGCACTTGGAGGAAGTCCCTGGTCCCTCAACTTAGGCAGGAGTCCTGTGACAATAAACTTGATTGTTGTTTCTTTGCACTGTGGATTGCAGAAGTCACTCCAACTGCATAGAAGGGTAGTTAGGAAGGAGGTCTCTGGGTCTCTGGACCCTTCTCTCCCCTGCCTGTGTCTACCTGGCAGCCCTCTCCTTCCCTCTGGTTGGGGGCGAACACCCCACACTCTACTGGGTTCTTTTTTGTCCCAGGGATTGGATTCTTGAGGGTGGGCAGGGCCATCCCGTGGCCCAGCACTCCTGAACAGGAAGGTGTTTGCTTAGAGAAGGGGCTCTTCCTCCCCAGCCTGGTTCCTGTCCACTACAGTTCTCCAGAGCGCTGACCTCCCCATCATGTTAGCGCTCCCAGGCTCCCGCCTTTCTATCACCAGCGGATCACGATCTACCACAGCTCCTTGGTGGGCTGGGGGCTGCGGGGTGCGGGGCACCGGGCTCCTGCTGCTCTCCTATCTGGCTTACCTGGTGCTGGGCACTGGCGTATTCTGGGCGCTGGAGGGTCCCGCGGCCCGGGACCCTAGCCGCAGTTTCCAGCGCGACAAGTGGGAGCTGCTACAGAACTACACGTGTCTGGATGGCCCGGCGCTAGACCTGCTGATTCGGGTTAGAGGCCAGCCTGGGAAAGACGGCATTGGGCAAGGGGCTGCGGCATGCATGGTAGGGATGAAGGCTGCTCTCTGGCCAGGGATAGTGAAGTTCTGGGAACGGTTATCCCATGGAGTAGTGGAAGGCAGGGTTGTGCTGTTGAGGGTGAGTGACTACAGGATTGGGCTGGACAGCAGTGGAAAAGGTCTCCATCCTTAGGGAAACGAAAGGGCATGGCTAGCCTTGTAGGAACACAGCCATCCTAAATATGGAAGTAAGGAATACAGAAGATATGCTTTTCTGGGTCACAAGCTACAGGGCTGTCATGATAGGGTCAGGTAGCATTTAAGCTGGTGGCAGCTCTGTATGGGACTTATTGGGACCAAGGGCGAAGGAAGAAAGGTCATATCCAGCCTCTTCCAAAGGACGGGGACAAATAGGTGCCTTTGGGGTTAGGCTAGTCTCTAAAGAGGGATAGGATCACCTGCCATGGGAGGTGCTCCATCCCAGCACTTGGGAGGCAGAGGCAGGTGGATCTCTGTGAGTTCAAGGCCAGCCAGGTCTTCAAAGTGAATCCAGGACTGTTACACAGAGAAACCCTGTCTCAAAAAAAAAAAAAAAAAAAAGAAAGAAAGAAAGAAAGAAAGAAAGAAAGAAAGAAAGAAAGAGAGGGATAGGATCCTGGGGACTTACAAAGGGGCTCATCCAATAGGGGTGGGTAAAACAGATCCAAGTGTACTTACTTGCCCCATACAGGAACAAAGGAGAGAGGGGCTGTGAGTGAGGGGACTTGCATCCAGGGTTGAGCCCACTTTGCCCAGAGGACATCCTACCCCACCTGTAGTAAAGTTAGGGATGTAAGGAGTAGGCTGGGAAAGGTGTGCAGACCACTGAACCAAGAGAATCTTCACAGCCCTGCAGCAGTTCATTAACAGCTAGGGGCAGGACCTGCGCCCCAAGTCTGTAAGCTGAAGCCAGATACTGGAACGGAAGAGGAAATTGTTGGGGTGGGACAGGAGGTCGGTTGAGTGGAGATAGACTTCCGAACTTTTGGACAGGCCAGTTCAGAAGGATCTACAGCTAGGCAGGGTGGGGGCCGTGTCTACCCACAGTTACCACAATCGTAAGTACTTATGTCGAAGCCCTTCCCTTGCCTAGTACCCATCTCCTTCTCATGAGTTTCACTAGCAGATACTATCATCCCCTTTGCGATGCTCAGAGAGGGTCAGTATGAATGCAAGGCTGCACAGCCAACGGCTGAGGCCATTGACTGCCCAAAGGCTGCGTCTCTGTACACCTATGCATGTGGATATTTCCCAGAACTCCCAGGCATGAGCTACAGATTTAGCCTTCGCAGAAAGGATTAGCCATCTTTAATATTAGTATTTTACAGATAAAGAAACTGAGGCATGTAGAAATTGAGCAACTTCGACACAACCTTCTTCACACCCGAAACAGCCTCAATGGCCTGTGTCAGAGTTAATTTGGTTCTCCTCTTTCCTACTGAAGTTTGAGGTCATGTGTCTGTCATCTTTCAGTGACACTCAGCCTGTTGCTTCCTGCAAGATTGGGAAGGAGCTGGGCAGCAAATGAGTAGTTAAGCCACAGAGATAGCCCAGAACCCATTCTGACCCAGCTCTAGAATATGGAGTGAAAGGGGCTGTCTCCCTGCCTCTGAGGAGCTCCAGGCTGGTAGGCTGGGTAGAGAAAGAATGAGATTCTCTTTGTGTCCCCTGCCCCGCCCCGGGACACATGGACAAAAATCTCTTCAACCCAGTTATGGCACTGATGAATTACCAAAGGAACAATCCAACTCACGTCTATCTAGATGAAACAATGAGTTTATTGGGGCTACTAACAGAACTGTGGGTGATTCAAAGGCAGTTGTACCACTGAAAAGCCCATCCCAGTGGTACCTTGCAGAAGCCGCATCCTTGGGGCTCACAACACCACTTGCAGGCCACACTGAGGAATCCCCTCTCCTCAGCAAATTGTTACTGTGTATATAATGTGGAGGAGGGGCCTTGCGAATCCTGTAACTTTCTGAGCTTTAGAGCCTTGTAGGTGAATGGAAAAATGAAAAATGAGGATATACAGTTCCTAGGTGTGGCTGGGGAGAGGGTTTATTGTAGATATGAGGGAGGGCATAAGCAGAGGCATCTGGAAGGGTCCGGGCTGAATGTGGCCAGCAGACTGACCTGGGCTGTGGAGGGAGAATGGGGAGAGGAGAAGGGAGAGCCAGAAACCAAGAGGCCAGGAGAGTGGGAGCCAAGAGCGGCAGTCAAGAGACAAAGAGACTGGTATGGCCAAAATGGGTGGGTTATATTGGGAAGGGAAGCTGGAGAAAGGGCCCAAGAGAGTTTAGGGTAGGGGGCAGGGTACGCCAGCCAGAATGCCTCTGTGTCAGGTATTGGTGATGCTGAGAGAGGTTGGCAGACTGCGTCCACTTTGGTATGTATCTCAGTTAGCCATTTGCCCTGTGTCTGAGACCTAAGGGTAAGTCCTAAGGGCATCTCTTCCCCCCTCTAGAAGGAAATGTCTCCTTTGTAGAAATTGTCTATACAGTGTGAGGACTACAAGAGCATGAGACATATGGACGTGGGTGTGTGGTGTCTTGGGGTGCAGGGGCCAAGCTCCTCTCCCAAGATCCTGTTGGTCACTTCAGCTTCTTCCCCCAGGGCATCATCCGAGCATACAAAGATGGGACCAGCCTTCTGGGAAATACCACCAGCATGGGGCGCTGGGAGTTTGTGGGCTCTTTCTTCTTTTCTGTGTCTACCATCACCACTATCGGTAATATCTGACTGGGGACAGTCTGCTGGGTTTGGGGAGGTGGCTTCTCCCTGAGGGTCAGTGGGACCTCCCTGAGAGACAGTGGAGCTGCTGGTGGCATTTGAGGGGGCTAATCCAGGCAGTCACATCTCTAAAGCAGTCAGTTCTACAGCATGAACCCCATCCTCCTACAAGCAGCACCTCCTGCCTCAGAATCCATAGACTTGGTCTCTGCATTTCACCAGCACCAGGGCGAATGTGAACATTAATTTTGGGAACTACTGCCTTGTGAGACTTTAGTCTTTCCACCCAGTTCCTCCTACAGTCCCTCTTAGCCCACCAGCACCTCTCATCCTGTCACCTTTCTCCAGAACTATTCCCCTCCCCCCAAGAGCCAAGCTGAGGTGGAACCCATTCCAAATGAGCCCCTGGGGACTGCTTGTGGGAACAGTATGGGCTGAAGGCTGGGTTCCTTCAGCCCTGAATCCTGGGGAACAATGACAGCCAGGGGCCCTAATGCCTTTGTTTTTGGCATCCCCTGCATGACTGAGGACTTACCACCAGGGGGCAGGTGGCTCATACCAACATTGACTCAATTCCCGCTTCCAGCTTCCAGCTTCCCTTACCAGCATTCTTGCCTTGTCCCTCCCAAAAAGAGAGCAGGTGAACTGCACTACTCAGAGCCCTCTGTGTAGTTTTAATTCAGCCACTACTTCCAGGAGGGAGCTCTAAGGACTCCAGGGAGCACAGGCAATCTTTGAGACAAGTGTATGTGGAAGGTCCCTCTGTCTCTATGGACCTCCCAGAGACCCTGGAAGGACTAACTGGCCATTGTGATGTTTCTACATCTTTATATATCTATTTATTTTTATTTATTTAACATGAGTTAAATAGGTGTGTGTGTGTCTGTGTACCATAGGCCAATTTTGTTTTTTGTTTTTTGTTTTTTGTTTTTTGTTTTTTTTTTTTGGTTTTTCGAGACAGGGTTTCTCTGTTTAACAGCTCTGGCTGTCCTGGACTCGCTTTGTAGACCAGGCTGGCCTCAACTCGCAAAGATCCGCCTGCCTCTGCCTCCCAAGTGCTGGGATTAAAGGCGTGCGCCACCACCTCCCGGCTCATAGGCCAATTTTGTATATTTTTCCTCTGGAGCTATCTACCTTGTTTCTTTGAGACAGGGTCTCTCATTGGGACCTAGGACTCACCAAATTGGCTGAACTAGCTGGCTGGAGAGCCCCAGGAATTTTCCCATCTCTGCTTCTTCAGTGTTGAGATTATAGGCACACACCACCACACCCAGCTTTTTATGTGAGTGCAGAGGATCAGCATGAAGGTCTTCTTGCTTGTGAGCAGGCACCTTACTGACTGGGCTTCTTTCTTTTCCTTTTTTCTTTCTTTCTTTCATTTTTTGTTGGGTTTTTTTTTTTTTTTTTGGTTGGTTGTTTTGGTTGTGTGAGACAGTGTTTCTATTATGTAGCTCTGGCTGTCCTGGAACTCACTCTGTACACCAGGCTGGCCTTAAATTTACAGAGATCTACCTGCCTCTGCCACCAGGGCACTGGGATTAAAGGCATGTGCCACTAAACCCGACGTAGAGACCTTGTTTTAAGGCAAACAAAATCAAACAAAACAAGAAGGGAGATGATGAGAAAGAGGGCCCTGAAGAGGTTCTTAGGACAGATGCCAGTATGGGGCAGCTTCCAGTCACCCAGATGTGTATCCGCTCAACCCTTGCACACAATGCCTGCTCAGGGATACACATTCTCATATATAACATGTCCCTGTCTCGGCTTCATTACAGTTGCACCAAGTGAATGTCTGCACTTTTAATGCCCAAGGAAACAGGCTAAGAAAATATCAAGGACTGTCCACACAAGTCCCACAGCCTTGTAGGGGACAGGGCACAAAAAGGGCAGCTGGGAGAGAACAGAACTCGTTATTGGAGCTGCCCACTCCAGAGTGGGAGTGGGATTCGGGGACTTGGGTTGGGTGGGCAGGGAAAGGGCTTCAGTGGCCATGTGCAGAGCCAGGGGAAACATTCCTTCAAGGACTCCTCTCTCTTGCCTCAGGCTACGGCAACCTGAGCCCGCAGACCATGGCTGCCCGTCTCTTCTGCATCGTATTTGCTCTCGTTGGGATTCCACTCAACCTTGTAGTGCTCAACTGGCTGGGCCACCTCATGCAGCGTGGGGTGCACAGATGTGCCCACTGGCTGGGGGCCAGCTGGCAGGTAAGGGAGTGTTCGGAAACAGGGATGAGACGCAGAAGGAGGGACTGTGGTGGAAATGAGATGCAGGACCAGGAGGGGTGGGATGGGGAAAATGAGGGGGTTGGTAGGATTGGGGGAACAAAGTCCTGAATGGGGTCTTTGAGCGTTAAGATGTCCATCACGGGGATGAGAAGGCTGGCAGGCATCAAAGCCACCATAGGCTCTTGACAGGAAATGTTGGGGGAAAAAAAAAGCTGGAGAGGTGGGAATAAGGCATCCCCCTCTCGATCCTCAGGCAAGAGCCACAGGCCAGCGGTCTGCACTGCAGGACCCGGCGCGGGCACGGTGGCTGATAGGCTCCGCTGCGCTGCTCTCAGGCCTCCTGCTCTTCCTGTTGCTGCCTCCGCTTCTCTTCTCCCACATGGAGGGCTGGAGCTACATGGAGAGTTTCTATTTCGCCTTCATCACTCTCAGCACTGTGGGCTTCGGGGACTACGTGATCGGTGAGAGGCTCGGGGCTGGCAGGGTTGGGACTCAGCTGACTGCACCTTCTAGGCCTGGGCATCCATCTCAGGTGTCTGGTTTGTATCCCGTGTGGTGAGCTTGGCATACAGCTTGTAGCCCAAACACGCTGTACCCTTTCTTACCTGTTATCAGTGCCTTCCCAGTCTCCTTCCCACCCGATGTCTTCCCCTTATAGCCTGTCCCCCAGCTCCAGGCGAGGGACCCAGACAAAACAGTCAAATGACCCAGGACACTTCAGTTTCTCCTGGGCCATGGGGAAAAACCAACAGCCAAGATATGAGCCTGCCAAGAAGGCCCAAAACTAGGTCTGTTAGCACTTGTCACCTGGGGCCACCCGGGAACCCTAGAGGCAGCTACTTTGCGGGAAACAGTGGAGGCAAGTTCCAGCAGGTGGCAGTAGAGGGACAGTCCCTGTAAAAGCAGCTGTGACTGACCAGCCTCAGCATCTCTCTCCCCTGTTGGCCCTGAGAGGGAAGGTCACAGATTCCTCTGCCACCAAGCTGGCCTGGGGGCATCACTCTCTCCAGTGCCCTGGAGTGAAGAGGGGAGTCTGTCATGTGAGATTTCTCCTGAGGCTGGGAGATGGGGAGCAGGGCTAGGCAACAACTATCTCCCTTTTTCTGAGATTCCAACTACAAAACAAAGTTTGACTCCACCAAAATCCCCCCCTGAAGAACCATGAGTTTATCAGGCTTATTTGTAGAGCATGGGTGAGGGGTCACAGCCAGGAGTGTGGGTGACACCAAAGTACCACAGCACTCTATCACGGTTCATAAATGGAGTCCCCTCTCCTAGTCTTTCCCAACGTATACTCTGTATTCTCATATACCACATACTATATACTCAAGTGAGAGCTTCACTCCCATCTTCTTTGAGGGAATGCCAGCAGTCCGAAAGCTCAGCTATGGTGATCTTTAGCAAGTGGATCCAGCTGATATGACGAACACACCGGCAGTTTGACTTGGATGGCAGTCCTCTACAACCAGGCCCCTCCCCATAATTCTTCAGTGGACAGTTGAGGCAAGGCTCTGCCAAGATGGCAAGCTAGTCACTTAACCTACGACTTAGAGAGAGTTTCATCCCCATTTTAACAACCAGGAAACTGAAATTCAGAGAGGGCCCTACCTGTCTACCTAAGACAGCACAGTGAAATACAACTTCTAATCTGTTTGATTCCATAATTTAAGCTGTTTCTAGAACCTTCTCTGGGTCTCAGGATCCCTAACTGAAAGGATCCAGCTCAGGGCTTGCCAAGAACTCATCACTGCCTACTGGCCTCTGGGTTCAAGGTCCTCTGGCTTAGTCCTCCCTTCCCCTGAGAGGAGGATCTCATATTGGGGCCCCTGTCTCCCAACCTGGTTTTCTCCAGCCTGTGGCTCAGGAAGAAGTGACTTGGACAGATTTCTTCCAACTGGGTCAGGTGCTCACGTCCACCCTAACAGTGGGAGCATGTGTCTGAGGAGAGCTGCAGCCAGCAACATGGAGGACCAGGCTTGCTCTTCCCAGTTCAGAGACACTCCTGGAAGCTGGTTTCTCTTCTCTTTTCCTTTCCCAGTGCTATTTCCCGGGTCATGCCAGGACTATTGCATAAATTGCACAGGTTGGGCACCACACAATTCTAAAGGGTTCCCATCCACACAGCGTAATGAGGCTTAGCAACCCAGAAAGTATCACACCCTCTTTTCTTGTTCCCTTTGGCGTTTAAGATCGTATGCCATGATTAATTCCATTGAAAACTTTTAGGGTTTCCCCACAGTCTTAGGATGGCACTCAGATTCTACAACTGAACCCAGGTGTGGTTCACCCAGCCATCCCAACATTTTTTTTTTTTTTTTTTAGGTTTTTTAAGACAGGGTTTCTCATGCCGGGCGTGGTGGCGCACGCCTTTAATCCCAGCACTTGGGAGGCAGAGGCAGGCGGATCTCTGTGAGTTCGAGGCCAGCCTGGTCTACAAAGTGAGTCCAGGACAGCCAGAGCTGTTACACAGAGAAACCCTGTCTTGAAGAAAAAAAAAAAAAAGACAGGGTTTCTCTGTGTATCCCTGGCTGTCCTGGACTCACTTTGTAGACCAGGCTGGCTTTGAACTCACAGAGATCTGCCTGCCCCTGCCTCCCGAGTGCCAGATTAAAGGTGTGCGTCACCACACCCGGCAATTACAGATAGCTGTGAACTGTCATGTGGGTGCTGGGATTTGAATCTGGGTCCTTTGGAAGAGCAGTCAGTGCTCTTACCCTCTGAGACATTCTCTCCAGCCTATCCTAGCATTTTAAAAGAAGACTTTAAGCTTCTTTTTAAGAATCCTTTTAAACAAGAGGATTGTGAGTTCAAAGACAGCCTGGTCTACATCATGAGATCTTGTCTCAAAAACAAAAGAGAAGAAAATTCCCCAATTAAGTGGCATTCTCTAGACATCAGCATTCTGGAAATAGGAAGAGAGGTATCAGCCAGGCTCCAGGGAGGGGAGGAGACATGGTGCCATTGCCTGTGACTGTAGGAGTGAAGGGTCAACCAGGGTCTCTCAGCTCAGGAAGCCACCCTGTGGAAGGCAGAACGAACTCTGCTCAGACTCTTACACTATAGCCCTTATCCCAGTCCAAAGTCCAGGATGCCAGTGGGGCTGTTGGGAGAGCAGGGCAGCCCACAGTGGTCCTCTTCAGTTGCACAGCACAGCTGCAGAGGACCCTACAGAGAGCCCCGGGCTGCTTCACCTGCAAGGGCTCTTGTTTATATGTACATGGAGAAACTAAGGCCTGGAGAAGAGCAGATTAAGGCCCCAGCAGGCAAGTCAGGGCAAATCTAGGGTGGATTCCCAAATCATAAGTGTTCTCGGAATTTCCAAACCTCTGTCCCAAACCTCAGCTTTCTTGGTCCTTTAGGGATAGACTTTCTTGGGTGGGAATGTTGATCCCCTACACACACACACACACACACACACACACACACACACACACACACACA
>CAJQZJ010032031.1:13200429-13219928 GCA_907164525.1 Lophiomys imhausi | reverse complement strand
ACACACACACACACACACACACACACACACACACACACACACACACACCTGGTCATACGGTATCATTGTCCCTGCCTGAAGCCAATAGCCAGAGTCACCCTAGACCCCAGCCACCAGCTCCTCCTATGGTCTGCAATTGCTTTAGCTGCTCAGTGGAGCGCCTTGCCAGCTGCCAACTCTCCTGCCAAAAAAATGAAATCAAGGGGAGTAAGCGCCTCCCCCACTTCTGTGTCCAGGATTGGAGCTGCCGCTTGGGTCTGGCACTGGTTCTGATCACATTTGGTACCGCAAAGGAATCAGCTAGCCACATAACTATCAGCTTAATCCAGGCTGCCAGTCAGGGCTGGGGACACTGGCCAGATCTAATGTGGAGCCAGGAGGACAAGATGGAGGATGGGCCATGATAGGAAAGGCTGTGGGGACCCAAGAGGTAGATCTCTACCCTTCACTGGATCCCAGTTTGATGAAGGAGGTGGGTCAGGCTCCCAGAAGCTTATAGAAAGAAAGCAAACATGTTATAGAACCTATGACAGGATTCAGCTAAGTTTCAGGGTGACCCCTTCTGTCCCTTTTCTGGGCCATCACTGATCCAGAGTGTCAGGGCATCATGGGTAAACAACTGATGAGCAGCTCCAGATCTTGGGAGTGTGTGCCACCAGTTCATGATCCCGGAGACAATCATGGGAAAGGGTTCTTTTGTTTTATCCAAGGAAGAAGACATAGCAAGGACACTCAGGCTTTGAGAGTGTCTTGGAAACAGGCTATTCTCTGGGGAAGGATGTCTAGGCCAAGATACAAGGATGATGCAGGGAAGACGGCAGGCCAAGAGCAACTGGAAATGAAGAGCTGTGAGACCATGGGTGTAAGGATCCTGAGGCAGAAAGAAGGGTCAAAAGACAGGGAAAGAGAGACAGCAGTGAGAGGAGGATGTTGGAGAAGCAATGGAGGGGCTGGAAGCCAGGACCCAAGGTGGTTTCTAAATCCAAGGAGGAGATTGCCCTCCCCTGTCACAGGTACAGGGTACTTAGGTGGCAGTCATTGATACTAGAGGGACAGAGGCACTTCATTAGCAGCTCCATGGTTCTTCCTAAACTCCCTGGCTTCCACTGCCTGCCCCATTTCAGTCAAAACAAGACCAGAACCTATGGAGCGGGGATGTAGCTCAGTAGGTAGAGCGCTCCCCTAGCGAGCTTCTGAATCCCCAGCATCACATAACTGGGTGTAGTGGCACACACCTATAATCCCAGCGCTCAGGTGGAGGCAAGGAGGATCAGAAGTTCAAGGACAGACTGGGCTAGGATAAACCCTATCTCAAAAATAACTGGACAGGAGTTGGAGAAATGGCTCAGCGGTTAAGATCACTAGCTGCTCTTGTAGAGGACCCAAGTTTAGTTCATAGCACCTTCCTGGTGTCTCACAACTATCTGTAATTCCAGTTCCAGGGGACCTGACGCCCTCTTCTGACCTCCAAGAGCACCAGGCACACACATGGTGTGCAGACATACATGCAGACAAAACACCCAGACACATAAAAATAAATCTTAAGGAACTTTTTTGAAAAACCACACCGTTCAGTTGGCTGCTCAGGGCTCCCAGTTTCTGAATGATCCCCACAGGTCACCCTCCTCTAACCTCTCCTTTCCCCAGGCATGGATCCTTCTCGAAACTACCCTCTGTGGTATAAGAACATCGTGTCTCTGTGGATCCTCTTTGGGATGGCCTGGCTGGTTCTGATCATCAAACTGACCCTGTCCCAGTTTGAGATACTGGGAGATGTGGGCGCCTGCTCTCACTGCTCACACTGCTCCAAGAGGAACTTGAAGACTCGAAACTGGAGGCCAGGTGAAGAAGAGAAACATGGGGTTCCATGGCTAGGCTGCTGCTTTAAGGGATCTGAGGGAGTCACACAACATCTAGGACCTTCTGCTTAGGTTGTAAACTGTGACAAGGACAATTAGCCTTAATTAACAATTGCTGGGTCTTCCTTTTCAGACCTCTGATTTTAAGCAATATTTTCCATCCTTCTTTCCAGCTAGTTTCAGCTAGTTGGTGATTCAAGTCCATCCATAGGTTGCCTCCCACAGAACTTATGGGGATGTGACTTTGGAAATAAAGAAAGCCCCTCTTCTCTTATTTCTTTATTCTCACCTTCTGCAATGTTGACATGGTGGCTGGAACTCCAGCAACCATGTGGCACCATGAGGCAGAGACCACGATGACTGAAATTGGTTTCACAGTAACGAAAGAAGCTTGGATTACTGGCCATCAGACTGTCATCGGAATAAACCAGGAACTGAATGCCATTTGACTTAATTTATGTGAAAGCAATAAATGTCATATTTGAAATTGTTGTTTGGGAGTTTCTGACGCAATGAAAACTAAATTCAAATTTTACATACATATCCAGAAACAGACAACTGAGGCTGTCGCTCTACAGAGAGAAACAAGACCTGCCCCAGGAGAGTTTGTCCAGGATTGGTGCAGGATTGACAGGGGTGTGCGAGATTCCTGGGCCCTCCACCCTCAGACCCTCCAGGAGAATATGCAGGGCTCTCTGATGATTCCCAGGGCCAATCCAGCAAGCAGATATATCAAGAACCCAGCTAGCTATTGGACCCTTCCTTGCTCTCTCCAGCTCCCTCAAGTCACAGAAAAGCGAGGCCTGACCGGTGATCTGTCCCTGCCTCCCCTCAGTCCTTTGCCTTAGAAGGCTCAGTTTCGGAGCCCATCTGTTTTCAGTGTGTCCTCCCCATCTCTACAGTTTTCTTGCCTCTCCCCTGCCACTGTGAACACAGCAACACCGGGTGGGTCTCTACAACCCATGTACACACAGAGTTTCCAGGCCCAGGCAGCATCCTGGGTTCCCCTGAGCCAGTGGGGTTCTTAGCCCCAGGGACATCTGTGACTCTGCCCTCTCCATCCTTCCTATAGGGATTCTACCCTCTGTGTACTAAACCCTCATTCCCAGGGCTTCCTGGAACTGGGTCCTTGGCAGCCTTTTGGCCAAGAAAGCCTGGAAAGCTGTTACACCACCCTTTTTGCACCATCTGATCTGCTCCTAAGTGGGCCAAGGCCAGGCAGGTCCAGATCCAGACCAGAGAAAAGGCCAGGGCCTAGGCCCTCTTCCAGAGACCTTGGGTCTGGACAGAGGAAGCAAGGATGAGACAGAGGTATACTCTCCACAAATAGGACCTGGCAATTCAGTCCTCAGAGGGAGAGAGGGCCAGTCTCTGCTCCTTTGTCTTCCTGCCAGACCCCTTGGATGAACACTGTTCTCCCCAAGCAAGCCCTTCTCTCCCATCCCCCTGCCCCACAGGACCCTGGTGCTTAGAAGTACTTGCTTCCAGCGAGAGACAGCTTAGGGAGGGTGTCCAAGGGAAGGCTGCTGATTGGCCAGGTCCTTGCACTTGTGCACCATTGGGAAGAATTGTTGGAATTCTGCCCTCTAAATCTGCCCAGATAGCAGCCAGCACAGTAGGCCACGCCCAGATTCCCAGCTGGGGAAGGTGGAGGCAGAAAGACCAGCAGTTCCTTAATATCTTCAGCTACACTGTGAGTCTGAGGCTAGCCTGTCTCAAAAACCAAATTGGGGGGGGGGGGGATCACCACCAGGAAGGGTACACAGAAGGAGACAGGAAAGTAAGGAGAGGCTAAGCAGAAAGACTGAGTCTAACTTGTTGTCTGCAGGAGGACCAGCATCCTGCCTTCCTGGCAGGCTCAGATGTGGCTACCCACTGTCTGCAGACAGGAAGGATGCTCCGAAGCAAGTCTTTGGGGCGCCAGGTTTGCAGCCCGCTTTCCTGGGATGTGGGAGCCTTGGTTTTGCCCTGTCAGGCTCTGTTACTCCAGGCAAGCTCAGGAGTGATTGTCAGTTTCCCTCTGCAACACAGATAAGATCTCCCAGGACTGATGACTAAGGCTTGCAAAGAACTGTAAGCAATGTGTCAGCCCCTGCAAACACACATGCCTTCCCAGCCAGTTCGGCGGACCAAGGCAGGAGGAATCACTGCTTTGCTGGCCCTGGCTGACGTGGCACCTCTGCCGACCACTTCTGAAATAGCCAGAGCAGATCTGGGCTATGTCCCTGGAGGGTCTCCACAATGACACTATCACATGCTGTCCAGGATGAGGGGCTCTGGACATGAGTGACTCACAGGGAAGCATCCAGGCAGAGGCCAAGAAATGTGGGCCAAGTGTGCAGATGTGGCCCAGGGACCAGCCACAGCTGCTCCAAGATATGTCCTGCAGCCAAATCTTGTTCTTCTTTCCCTCCAGCACTTGATGTTCTGACAGCATGGCTTCCAGCATGGAGCAAGCACATGGATATTTTGTTCTAAGATATCTTTATTGTTATTCATATCTTGTTTAGCTTACACTTGGTTTTGAGTTTTTGAGATCAAGTCTCATGGGATCCAGTCTGGCCTTGAACAAACTGTATAGTTAAGGATGATCCTGAACCCCTGTTTCTATGGTTCCAGTGCTCCCATGGTAGGAGCACTGGCTTAGTCTTCTGTAGGGACAAGAGTTCCTAAAGCCAGGGAGACCATGTTGCTGGCCATAGTGGCACATGACTTTGATCCCAACACTTGGGAGCTGAGGCAGGCAGATCTCTGTGAATCTGAGGCCAGCCTGGTTTACATATTGAGTTCCAAGCCAGCCAGAGATACATAGTGAGACACTGTCTTAAATTTAAAAAAAGTCAGCAAGATGGTTTAGGGAGTAAAAGCACTTGCCACCAAGCCTGATGACTTCAGCTCAGTCCCCAGGACCCATGTGGTGGAAGGAGAGACCCAGCTCCTGTAAATTATCCTCTGACTTCCATATGCATGCTGTGGTGCATACGTGCTGTCCCCAAACACAGGAATAAATAAATAAATTCTAGCACAGCCAGGCATGGTGGTGCAGATTTCTAATCTTGGCTCCTTCGGACGCTGAGGCAGAATGACTGCAAGTTCAAAGCCAGCCTGGGCTACAGAGTGAGTTCAAGAGCAGCTTAGGCAACTTGTCAAGATCTGACGCTGAGGCAGAATGACTGCAAGTTCAAAGCCAGCCTGGGCTACAGAGTGAGTTCAAGAGCAGCTTAGGCAACTTGTCAAGATCTTGTCTTAAAATTAACTGAGACAGGGGCTGTAGGGTTATAGCTTGTTGGTAGAGTGCTTGGCTAGCATGTACAAAGCCCTGAGTTCAGAGAACAACAGCAAATATAAAATAGTCCTTCCAGGTAGACAGGAGAGATGTCCTTCATGTCCTAAAAGGTCAAACATCTCCTCCCCACCTATGAAAGAGGAGATGGCTCTCCAGAGCCTCTGCCTTCATAGCTGTCCCCTCACCCCAGAAAGGGCTCCCCACTCTACCCAACCAATACAATCTCTCTCTCTCTCTCTCTCTCTCTCTCTCTCTCTCTCTCTGTCTCTGTCTTGCCACTCAGAAAGGAAGAAGAGATCTGGCCATGTTCACCCGGCCTTAGTTTACTAGATTTCAGTCTCCTTGCCCCCAAGTCTCCTTCCCAGGATCTTCAACCTGGAGAAGGGTATCCAGCAACGCTAGGAGCCAGCCACAGAAGTACTCCATCGACCCCACAGAAGCTCGTGAGCTCCCAGGACTGAGCCAGCTCTAGGCAAGACTCCCTTCCCCAAGGCCCCAAGGCTCTTACCTCACCAGATCCCCACCCTGGGCTCCAGGCCAGGAGCTGGCTGTCCTGAAGTAGGCCTGCTGACCTCCACCCTCATTGGGCCACCCACAGGGTTGATTCCCACCCACCCTTGCTGCTCCAGCCTCCCTTTCTGCCCGAGCACAGGGCTGGTGTCTGTCTCTTGCCTTCCTTCACCCTTGGCTGGCCAAATTCCTGTGTAAAATCTTTTGGAGCCATAAAGATATCCCTGAGTCCAATCCTAACACCTTAGCCTGAGCCTGGTGCTGGTTCCCACGCCCCAAACAAACCAGCCATAGCATGAAGACCAGTGGTTCTCAACCTTTCTAATGCTACAACCCTTTAATACAATTCCTCATGTTATGGTGACCCCCCCACAACCGTAAAATTATTTTTGTTGTTACTACATAACTGTAATTTTGCTACTGTCATGAATCATGATATAAATATCTGATATGCGACCCCCATGAAAGGTTCATTGGACCCCCCCAAAGGGGTCATGACCCACAGGTTGAGAACCATGGATGAAGATAAACTCGTTCTGACCGGCTCCCCACACCACCCTCTGACTGATCTATCTGTGCAGGAGTCCTTTCTTTCCCAGGTGTATCTTCTCTTATATGCCACCAACCTGGTAGTCACTTGACTGCTGGTGTGGTTATTGGATAGGCTGTGGCAGGTTCCATGGAGCTCAGGTTCAGGGTTCTATCTGCAATCTCAAGTACCCACTGGGGACTGGGAATCTATCTTTCTGCAGACAAGAGAGGACCATATATCCATTCATCCCCCCTCTCTGAAGACTCTGCTGTGAGCAGAACCTGCTCACCTGGCTTAAGGACATAGTCCCTCCCCTAGTGTGGGGCCCTCATCCCTCTGGTCCCAGCATTAGACTACCTACTATTGCCACATCAGAGCTGAACACCCTCCACCTGGGACATTGCCTCTGCGTTATGTGTTCTTTTTTTTTTTTTTTTTTTTTCGAGACCGGGTTTCTCTGTGTAGCCCTGGTGTTATGTGTTCTTAATGTAGCTTGGGGAAAGGGCCAGCTGCTCCCTGCAAGGACCTGCCAGGTCCATTAGCCAGAGCATTAGACTCCTGCAGCAGAAGGAACAGAGACTCAAGCAGGAAGTAACTCTGTGGAGAGTGACACGCAGTCACCATAACCCCAGAGCCACCCCAGCTCTGGATAGGCCATCATGATAATAGAAGCCCTGTCAAACTACAAGGTTCCCAGGAGATAAGTTACCTGTACCTGCACAGGTCCTGATGCAAATAGGGACAGGAGGGAAGGAAAAGGTTTCCTGTGATGTTTAGTCTTACAACACCTCGCTGTCATGGAAAGGACTAGAAGTTCAGAGTGTGATCTTTCTGCCTCCTAACAGGAAGCTGTTCATGTCAAAGGCCCTTGGAGGTCCAAGATGAAATTTGCTAAATTGTGCCTTCCCAATCCTACCTGAGTTCTCTTTCAGTATTGTATCGTTCTAAACTATGTGCCCTTGGGCCTGTCACCTTGACCAACTTTCATGCCAAGTTTCCTGGAATCATTCTGAGAGAGCACCATTCCCAAGATCCCCCTTAGTCCTGGGAACAGAGGGACAAATATCTGGTCTTCCCCAGCTGTTATAGGTTCTTACAGGGAGCAGGTGTTTCATTCCAAGGGGACACGGAGGCTCCCGGCTCATGGGAGTTCTAGGCCCAGCACCTAGAACCTTCTATAACGTTTGTCTCCTCATTCCCCAGAAGCATAACCAGGAACAGGATCTAGTCACTAGCAGCTTATCTGGAGGCCAGCTCTAAGAAGCACAGAATTAAAGAAGAGTTGAAAGTGGCATGCAAAATAATGGCAAGCAGGCAACTGCTGTGAGCAGCCAGGTCAGCCACAAAGGAGCTGGGGGAGCATGCCTCCTGAGGGGCAAGGAAGAGGTCTGCTTAAGGAGTGCAGGGGCTCTAACCCTCAGCTCTGTGGCCTGAGGTCCGCAGAGGGCTTGGGGATGGTGGATACATGGTGGACACTGCCAACATCAGCCATGATCTCCCTAATCAGTCACACAAAGTGCAGGAGGCACGAGAGAATGTCTGCTGAGGTGTGGGAGGGGCCTCAAGGCAGGTGTGGAGAAGGGGACTGTTGGGTCAACCACTTAGAAGAACCTGAGGAAGTTCAGGCGTAGATGTAGGAGAATGATCAAGAGTAGAGAGGCATGAGCAAAAAAAGGAAGTAGGAGGAAGAGAAAAAAAAAAGGAATGACTGGAGGAGGAGAAAGCGGGGAGGGAAGAAGTGAGAAGGGAAGAAAGAGGGAAGGAAAGAAAAGAGCGTGAAACAGGAAAAAAGGTGACAAGAGGAAATTCATCACAAGCCAGGTGGGGTGGTGCACACCTGTCATCCCAGCACTGGGGATCTGAAGACACAAGAACCAGGTGTTTGGGGGTCATCCTTGGCTGCACAGTGAGTTGGAGGACAGCCTGGGATACATAAGACCCTGTTTCAAAAACAGAAAGATAAAAGGAAGGAAGAGAGATAAGGAGGGAAAGAAGAAGGGAGGGAGGGACAGATGGGCAACCTGACAGACAGCTAGGGGTTTGACCCAGAGGTTGGGAACTTGCCCAGCAAATACAAGGCCCTGGCTTCCAACCTCAACATGGAAAACAACTGAAAAATAAAACGAATAATCACCATTCTCCATCTAGGGCTGACAGAAAACCAGAGCCTGCCTTGTCCTAGAGGTCACAGGGGTCTGGAGATGCTGAGTCCCACCCAGAGCAGAGGTCAGAAAGCCTTGTCAAGGGAGAGGTTTTAGGCCAGGAGCCAGAGCAGTGAAGGAAGGCCTTTGGGCAGTCCTGGGAGGCAGTCCTGGGCCAGGTACAGCCAGCTAGCCAGGAGGGAGGAGGCCAGCGGTTAATACCACACCACACAAATATTGTTGTTTTGACTGCTCGTGGGATTGTGTTATTTTCCCAGGGAACCACAAGCGTGATGAGTGAGCTCATTTGAGCAGGGCCCACGCAGAGAACAGTAGCTTCTGGCTTTGCCTGTCTTCTTCCTGGACAGGCATATGTGTACTTGAGAGCACACACACACACACACACACACACACACACACACACACACACACACATACACACACACACACACATATATACACACACAAACTGGCGCAGGCACACTGCGCACGCATGCACGCACGCACGCACGCAGGCACACGGCGTACACACGCGCACCACGGCACGGAACCCAGAGCCCTCATTCTGTTTGCGGCTCACTGGCTTGCTGGTGGTAGGGAAGTTACCTAAGCTTTCAGTACCACAAATACCCCACCTCTCACATGAAACAGTAGCTGCCTCACAGGGCTGAGAGGAAGGGAAGGTAAGAGTGGCCCGGAGAGAGCAGGGGACATAGCTTTAGTTGGTAGAGAAATTAACTAGCTTTACACAAAGCCCTGGATTTGATCCCCCAGTACCACAGAAAAAGTTGACCAATTATAAATTTCCTCACTGTGTGTAATGAATGGTCCATTTGAATAGTCGACCTTATTGGATTAAGTACCTAGTGGACTGAAGGAATGGCTTAGTAGCTAAGGAGACCCGAGTTCTATTCCTAGCGTTCATATTGGGCAGTTCACAACTGCCTCTAACTGCAGTCTTAGGGGCATCTGACACCCTCTTCTGGATTCTAAAGGCATAGCACTCACATGCACACATACCCACACAGACTCGAACTTACTCATAACTGAGAATAAAAAATAAATCATTTGGGGCTGGAGAGATGGCTCAGCTGTTAAGAGCACTGGCTGCTCTCCCAAAGGACCTGGATTCAAATCCCAGCACCCACACGGCAGTTCATAGCTGTCTGTAATTGCTGGGCATGGTGGCGCACGCCTTTAATCCCAGCACTCGGGAGGCAGAGGCAGGAAGATCTCTGTGAGTTCAAGGCCAGCCTGGTCTACAGAGTGAGTCCAGGACAGTCAAGGATACACAGAGAAACCTGTCTCAAAAAAAACCTAATATAAATAAATAAGTAAATAAATAAATCATTCTTAAAAAGAAATAACTTGGAGGGAGGGGTGAATCAAACATACCCCTGGGGGTGATTGTGGATGTTCCCAGAAACAATTAGACACTGAGGGCACCAGCCTGATGAAAGGCTAATCCCTTGATGAAGTCACGTGGTATTATTGGCGGGGAGTGATTGGCAGGGGCATGGCCTACTAAGTCACTGGGGGCATATTCTTGAGCTGCATCTTGCCCTCGTCCCTTCCTGTATTCCCTTCTCTCTGCTTCCTATCTGCCAAGGAGTGAATAGTCTCACCACCATGTCTTCTACTGCCATGGTATTCTTCCCAAGAGCATGGGGCTGAGAGACCCAGGCGGGTGTGGCTCCACTGAAACCCTGAGCTTAGCTAAACCCTTCCTCCTCCCTTAGTTTGTACCTAGCAGGAATTTGGTCCCAGCGACAGCTCATGTGCTGTATGAGAAGGGAAAAAGAACCAGTGTTTTACCAGTTTAGTTAGGCTTGTGAACAAACTCTGAAAATTGTCCTTAAAGGGAGAGCCTTTTCCTCCCCCCCCCCGCCTTCTTTTTTTGGACTTTTGTTCTTCCAAACTTGTTAGAATATGGATGTGAAGGGTGATATTGAAACAACAATCTTGGATCAGGAGGCAAAAAGCTCTACCTTAAGAAAGTGGATCAAGGGGCTGGAGAGATGGCTCAGTGGTTAGGAGCACTGTCTGCTCTTCCAGAGGTCCTGAGTTCAATTCCCAGCTACCACATGGTGGGTCACAATCAACTATAATGTGATCTGATGCCCTTTTCTGGTTGCAGGTACACGTGCAGATACAGCACTAATAGACATTAAAATAAATAAATAAATCTTAAAAAATAAAAATAAAAAGAACCTGGTTTCAAGTCCCAGCACCCACATGGCAGTTCACCGCTGTCTGTAGTTCTTGGATGTGCTGGTACATGCCTTTAATCCCAGCATTTGGGAGGCAGAGGCAGGTGGATCTCAATGAGTTCAAGGCCACTCTGGTCTACAAAGTGAGTCCAGGACAGCCAGAGATACACAGAGAAACCCTGACTCAAAAAAAAAAAAAAAAAAAAGTGGATCAAGCCAGCTGTGGTGCCTTACACTCTTATACTGACAACTCTGAGTAGCCTTCCTAAGCTCACTGGGCAGACTTGGCTCTGGGAAGTGCTGGACCATTGGCACCCTAAAAAGGGAAAGTCAAGGATGACTTGAGAAAGCTTGGAGAATTTGGAATCAATCAATCATTCAATCAATCCAATCAATCTCTTTCTTCTTTTTGCTTTTGTTTTCTGAGATAAAAATCTCACTACGTAGCCCTGGCTGACCTGGAACTCGTCGTGTAGACCAGGCTTACCTCAAACTCACAGAAATCATCCAGCCTGTGCCTTTTGAGTGCTGGGGTTAAAGGCGTGTGCCACAGCCATGAGAACATCTTAGGTTAACCCTTTTTCTTTCCTTCTTTTCTTCCTCCCTCCCTCCCCCTTTCCTTCTTTCCCCTCCTTCCTTCCATGAGAATGTGTCTTCTCTGTGGAACCTGTATGTTCTTTATGGCTAGAGAAATCTAACTACTTGCACATGGGACACCCTAGCAGACACTGTTCTGAGCTCGGGGAAGCTGAACTGTTTGCCTGAATTCCTGTAGATGCTTAGACAGATAGTGGCCCATTGCCCTGAGGTGCAGGTAGATTGGGTTGGAGGTTCCAGCCATCTGGCCCAGTGCTCACGCTCAGCCTTGGGGATTGGGTAAGCCCCCAAGAATCCTGACAGTTACAGATAGAAGGTCTCCAAGGACAGACACTGGTGTGAGGATAAGGACCAGGAATGTTGGGGATGGCTGGGGAGATAGCTGGGTAGATAAAGACTTACTGTGCAAGCATGAAGACCTGAGGTCAGCTTCCAGAATGTATGTGAAAAGATGTTTGCAATGGCCCGTGTTTGAAGGTCCTATGCTGAGAAGGTGGGAACAGGTAGATCCCCAGCCCAGGGCTTGCTGCCATTCTGTCTGGTCTACTTGTCAAGTTCTAGGCCATTGGGAGACATCTGTCTTAAAAATAAAAAGTGGCCAACTCCCAAAGAATGACAGCTGAGGCTGACCACTGGCTTTGACATGCCTACAAACACACACACATACACACACACACGTGCATGTATGTGCACATGGACACACAGAAAATGTTGGACTGGATCTGTCATACTTCTGCCAATCACCTCAGTTGATTTCTGACTGCTTTTACCAGACGAGCAAAGCCTAAAAGATAGCTAGCTTTGGGGTTCCCCAAGCCTGCCAATGGCCCACCTCCACCTGTCTTCTCTCTCTCTGTCCCACCCTGCCTATCTCCCCTGGGCTATTGTTCTGTAAGGACTTCCCTACCACCCCAGACAAGCCCTCATCTCTGTACGTACCTCATCTCTGTACGTACCGACCTGGAGGCCCCAGCTCCCAGCTCTCACCACCCTTACCTATGGTGTGGGTTCAGCCACCTCTTCAGAGGATCTTCTCAATGCATCCACATCTCCCAACCTTCCTTCAAGACACTGTTGGTCCATGTTAGTGATTACATGCTTAACATGTGGATTTCCATTCAGCTGAACTCAGCAAATATTAACAGAAGAGTGAGCATGCAAAAAGACAGACTCACTGGGCAGTGGTGACACACACTTTTAATCCCAGCATTCCAGCACTCAAGGCAGAGGCAGGTAGACCTCTGAGTTTGGGGCTAGTCTGATATACAGATACAGTTCTGGGACAGCCAGGGCTACCCAGAGACACTCGGTCTCAAACAAACAAACAAACAAATATTTTTTAAAACCCCCCCAAAACAACCAAGCAAACAAACTCCAGAATGCCAGACTCTCCTCTACATGTTATCATCTCACTCTGGTCCTAGACCCTTGCTCACGGGGCCTCCATTTGCCTCTGCTGTTCCCTAAAGGGAAGGGTCCACCCTGCTGGCAGTGACCTGGATAATAGGGACTGTGATAGAAATGACTCTTGTCTCTCTGATACCCAACTCCTTTCCTGCATGCTTGTTCTTTTACTTCATAATAAAAAAAATTTTGTGAGGGGTACATTGTGGTAGGACTTGAGGTCACCCTCACCATTCATTGGCCCTTTCCTCACCACAGATTTATTGAGCTTCTCTTTGTGACAGGCCTGGTTTGTGTCTGAGGTGTCATGGAACCCTGTGCATGTGCAGCCAGAGCCTAGGACACAGGGTGGGTTTTAAGGACATAAACATGTTGGTATAGTTTGGATGTAAATGTCCCCTACAGGCTCAGTGTTTGAACTCTCCACTCCAGCCTGGTGGAACTGTCCTAGAACATAATGGAACCTTTCAGACGCAACGCTTAGCTGATGTAGGCCAGTTGGCCTTTGTAGTATGACGTTATCCTTGGGAGATGTGAACAAGCCAATCTCAAACCCAAGTAAGGACATGAGCAAAGTCCAAGTTGGTGAACCAGTCAGTTTTATTGGGGTCCCCTACGAGAGCACAGGTTAGGGAGTTAGTTAGTTACAGGAACAGAGGTGACTCAAAGACAACGACTATACACAGCCCAGCATGGGATATCAGCTCAGGAAAGGTGGGACACTGAAGCTCTCTGCATGATTTGACCACAGCTCATCAGAGCAGAGGGTGTCTTCTAGGAAGTTTGCCTCATCTCAGCCCCTTCCAAATAGGTTCAATGACCCGAGAGCCACTCTCAGCAGTCCTTACTGCTCATATAACTTTGGGGAAGGATGGACCTTGTACATTTTAGTTTCAGGGACTTCCTAAGACTTATGAGCTGTTTACTTCCTCAGTCTTTGCAAGTCTCCCTTTAGAATTTCCCGAGTCTTTTTTTTCCCAGACAGGGTTTCTCTGTGTATCCCTGCTGTCCTAGACTCACTTTGTAGACAAGGTTGGCCTTGAACTCACAGAGATCTGCTGCTTCTACCTCCTGAGTGCTGGGATTAAAGGCCTGTGCCACAACGCCCAAAATTTTCCGAGTCTTAAAAAAGCTTCTCTCCAAGAAGAAATGTTTTAACTTAGAACTGTGGTTCTCAACCTTCCTAATGCTGCAGCCCTTTAATATGATTCCTCGTGTTGTGGGGAACCCTCTGAATTATAAAAACTATTTTTGTTGCTCCTTTATAACTGTAATTTTGCTACTGTTATGATTCATAATGTAAATATAGGTGCTTTCCTATGGTCTTGGCCCTGTGAGAGGGTCATTCAATCCCCAAGGGGGTCACGACCCACAGGATGAGAACCACTGACTTAGAAAAACATTAAGTTAGCAATTATACAACAACCTTGAGGGGCATAACCCAACCCCACTTCTTAATTGATATCATTTACTGAGATGTAAAAAAAGCCATGCTGCAAAACTCTCCAGCTACAGCTACAGATCAAGCCCTGCCAGCCACCATGATCGGCTCTACCCCTCAGAGAGAGGCAAGACAAATCTCTCCTTCTTTCTTCAGCTGTTTCTGTCAAGTTTTGGTCACTATGATGAGAAAAGTAACTGGCACATACCACACACAATTCTAATTCTGTGTGTGCAAGGGAAGGTCCCTACCTACATTCGAGAGCTGTCCTCTTTCTCTTTTTATAACGCAAGCTTTACTTAAAGTGCTGCCTCAAACGATGTGGGAAGGGAATGGATTTGTCACCTCTTCTTCCCCCCACGTCCTTCTAGCACTCTGAGTCCTGCCTAGGTGACTGCTGAATTTTTACCCCACCCTATCCTTGTTTATCTTGGAGGATGAAATGCCTGTAAGCCTGTAGTTCCTCCTGAACTGGACTGGATGAAACTAGTTAGGTGTAAAATGACTGCCAAGCTTACCCCAGACAACCTCTAAGCTATTATAATTTCATTTTTGTGCTGAATGATGTATTCTTCAGTGCTGTGACAGTTGACCGTTGCTATAGCAACATTTAAAAGGAGCCATAAAAGGAGTGAAGAGAGGCAGTGGTCATGTTCCTGGAAAATATGCCATTTTTTTTCTTCAGAAAAATACTTTTTATTAGTCTAACCTTTCCCTCCATTAAAAAGAGTATTACATTTGTGTTGTGCTTATGGGTGTTTGTCACCATATTTGTAATATGTATCACGTGGGTGCAGTTCTTGTGAAGGCCGGAAGAGGGCATTGGATCTCCTGGAACTGGAGTTACAGACAGCTGAGAGCTGCCATGTGGGTGCTGGGAAGCAAAGGAGAGCCCTCTGAAGGTAGAAGGTGGCATCTCTCCAGCCTCCTTTCCTTTATTGTTATCACCTTATATCTACAATCCCCTTAACTGCACAGGTGGAAAGGTAAGTTTATGAGTTTACCTCTCACTAAACCTATTCTTGGCCAAGTAAAAATCTCCCTCACTGGTCAGTTAGTACTTTGTCCTGTTAGTGGTTCCACAGTTGAAACAGGGAATAAGGACTCCATCTCAGGGGCAAAAACTAGTAATGCTTTTGGTGTCTTTTTTCTTCTAGCCCAGAAATCACAGTTTTCAAGCCGAGCAAGTGATTTGGGCAGGAGGAGAAAGGAATGTATTCATTGAGATGGTCGATCTGGGGGCTGGAGAGATGGCTCAGCGGTTAAGAGCACTGACTGCTCTTCCAGAGGACCCAGGTTCAAATCCCAGCACCCACATGGCAGCTCACACCTGTCTGTAACTCCTGTTTCAAACAATCTGATGAAACACATGTAGTCAAAACACCAATGTACATAAAATAAATAAATTATAAAAAAAATTAAAAAAAAAAAAAAAAAGAGATGGTCGATCTGGATTGTCAACTTGATCAGAATCGCATGAGAGCAAGTCTCTGGGTGCACCCCAGGATGCTACTAGATCAGTTAATTGAGAGGGGACCACCCACCCTAAATGTGGGTGGCACCTTCCCATTGGCCAGAGCCCTGACTGAATAAAAAGGAGAGAGTGAGCTGAGCATCCCTGTTCACCTCTCTCTGCTTCTTGACTCTATCCACAACCTGACCAGTCACTTCCTGTTACCTACTGTGTCTTCCCCTCCACCATGCACTCTGTGTGCCCTGTGTGCCCTGAACTGTGAGCCAAATAAAATCTTCCTTTCTTAAGTGGTTTCTGTCCGGTATTTGTTACCACAATGAGACAAGTGACTAATGCAATCATATAACAAAATACCACAAAAATTAGTGAAGCAAAATATCGTTTTATTTTGACCAAGATTTTGAACTTTATTCAGGCCCCAGTGGGGTCATGTTTATGTCTCCTGATGTCAGCAGAGTTGCTGGAAAACTCAGGTTAGGGGTCATCTGAACATTCACTCCTTTGTCTGTTTTTTGATGGTGGCTGTTGATGGAGAGCTTAGCATATGATTGTGTGACTTCCTACTGTGCCTGAGGCCTCCTCACAGCATGGCACTGTTCCTCAAAGGTGAGCATTGAGAGAAAGACACAGTCCTGTTGCTTACAACCAAGACCAGGCCACTCAGTAACACCTTTTCATCCTCTCCATGTGGCCCAACTAGTTCCAATGAGGTGAGGAAAGTCATCTTTAAATGGAAGGTTCTAGAAAAGTGTATGGTGAAAAAAAAAAAAGTCACCTAAAGGGAAATATCCTGTTTATCACTTTATTTTTAATGTCTCTCATGGGTGAGTGGCCTCATGCTCTCTGCTTCCTGCCTGATCATATGAGGGAGTTCAGCATCTCACCGTTACTCAGATTGAAGCTAAACCCTCCTGAAACTCATGCTGGCCTGAGAGATAGAGAAGCCCTGACACGGAGGAAGGAGAAACCAGAATGAGCAAGAATCAAAATGGTTGAGGCAGAAGTACCATACTGAGAAGGGACAGCATGTGCAGGCCACAGAAGATAGTGAAAGAGGACAAAAAACAACCTCTAAGAGTAGAAGAAACAAAGAGCAGGAAGGAGGACACACACCATGGGTTAGAGAAATGAATGTCATCCCACGTGACCTGCAATAACAACAAAAACAACAAAAAACCAGGTGGGCTTTAACCCCAGCACTCAGGAGGCAGAGGTAGGCAGATCTCTGTGAGTTCAGGTCTGCAGAGTGAGTTCTGTGATAGCCAGAGAAACCCTGTCTGGAAAAACAAACAAACAAACAAAAACATAACCCCTCCAAGCCCAAACAAACAAAAACACAACCCCCCCCAAGCCCAAACAAACAAAAACAAAGGTATCCTAAGCTGTTTATGGCCTTACTATGAGTCTAAGCGTGAGCAAACTTCCTGGTGACAAAGCCAAGTGACCTTCAACAAAAGGGCTTCTCAGCCAGCAAGTATGAGGCCAAAGACCCAAAGGCTAGGGAAGGAGTGAAGAAGCCTGAAGAGACACATCCAGTCCTTCACCTCAGCCCTCCCACACCTACCCTCCATTCAGCCTTTAGCGAATTCAGCAGAAATACTAGAGGAAGGGGGAAGAGGTGGGGAAGGAGTCCACTCTACGACCAAAGCTGAGGCTCTCCTGAGCCCCTTGATTTGTGTATCCCAGTTGAAACCATTGTGCCCAGGCAGCAAGCCCACAGGATAAATAAACCCTACTGAAGGGCCGACATGGTGATGGAGGACGGTAATTCCAGCATTCAGGAGCTAAAGGCAGAATGGCCAGCAGTTTAAGGTTATGCTGGACTACATAATGAGCTGGAGGCCAGCCTGGACTATATGAGTTTTATCTCAAAAAAAAAAGGGGTGGGGGAGAAAAAGATGAGCCACATTGAGTAGCTATTTGATGCAAAGAATGTGAGGAATATAGTATTTTATACTAACATTACTGTGAGGGCTGACGGTGGAGCTCAGTTGGTAGAGGACTTGCCTAGAATGTGTGAAGCCCTGCATTCCACCCTCAGCGCTGCACAAGCTGCGTGTGGTGGCCCACACCTGGGATCCCAGTGCTGGGAAGGTAGAGGGAGGGGGATCGGAAGTTTAAGTCCAGCTTGAGATATATGAGACTTTGTCTCAAATAATAAAAAATAGTAATGATAATAATAAAAATAATAAAAGCCGGGCATGGTGGCGCATACCTTTAATCTCAGCACTTGGGAGACAGAGGCAGGAAGATCTCTGTGAGTTCAAGGCCAGCCTGGTCTACAGAGTGAGTCCAGGACAGCCAAGCTAAGGATACACAGCGAAACCCTGTTTCGAAAATTGAGAGAGAGAGAGAGAGAGAGAGAGGGAGAGAGAGAGAGAGAGAATTTACTGTTCTTGGGAAGGACCCAAGCTGACCATGAGCATCTTACAACTGCCTATAACTCCAGTTCCAGGGGGATCTGACACCTCTGGCCTCCCCAGGTACCTGTACATAACCACAGAGACACACACACATACACATATTAAAAATAAGTAAAAGATTTAAATAGTCATAATATGTATTACTATGTTAAAATCATGTGATGTACCAGAATGCAAACCAATCTGTGGGCTTTCAGTGAACAAGGACTTGAGTCCACTCCCACAGGGACCTAGCGTTGGCCATGTGGAGCCACGCCCTTTCCGGAATGTGGTCTGGCCTCTTTGACGTTGGTGGAAAAGTTGGAGAAACACCAGGGAATTCCTCAACACCCGCAGCTCCCCAGGGTGTCCCTGCACATGGCTGGTGCTACATGTCCATGGAGCTGCAGGCCACAGACAGCTTGCACCTTGATGTGCTCCAGAAGAGCTCCTCCCAGAATCCTTCCTGTTTTGCTCCCTCAAGTTGCAGGGCAATTCCCTGTTGCTCTCTATTCCCATTGGGCCAGAGCCAGCCCCTCTGGACTTTGGTCAGCAGTCAGCAGGAGAGAACATGGAAGGGGGCAGCCAGACCTTGTCCTGACCAGTCTGTTTTGGCTCTGGCTTCCCCACAGTGCCCAAGTCTACCACCTTTGCCCTCTGACCCTTGTCAGTGAGTACTGGTGGTTCTAGATTAGAACAAGAGAACAAAGGGCTGGCTGAGGAGCATACATGTGGCTGAGGAGCATACATGGTTGGAGGCAGGGGGTACAGCCTAGGGTGGTCTAAGAAAAGGAGACAGGAAAGAGGACCATGAACATGGGAGGAAAGAAGAAACTGTTGGACTGTTACCTTTCCTGATGTGAAGACAAAGCTATGTTCCAGTCAGTAGGTCCAGTTCCACTGCAGGGGCTGCAATGTCCCTCTGATACAGTGGGTTTGGGACAGAAAATTAGACTCATTCCCCAGGAAGTTCAGTATAAGGGATACACAGTTTATTTTCAGGGAGCCTCAGTCTAAGGGAGACATGGCCTGTCCTCAGGGGAGCCCAGTCCACTAAGGGAGACATGGCTTGCCATTGGGGAGCACCAGTCTGACAGGATGATGCAGGTCAGGCCCTCTGGAGCCTCTTCTCTGAGGAAATAGTCCCCTTGAGCCTCTGCGAAGGCTCCAGTCTCACTCACTCCAGGAACTTCTGTCTTTACTCTGGATTCCTGTAAACAGAGGTGGGGAGCCCCAGGAGCTGAAGTACTTTTTAATCACCTATTTTATTGTCTTTCTGTAGGTGACTCATCCATAGGAAAATCACAGCTCTGGGGTGAGCCCAGTGAGCCTGAGATGCAAACCGAAAGGGACAGTAATGAGAGGATCTATTGACACAGTCTGGGCAGCTGCTGGGCCTCGTTCAACTGGTCACCACAGCCACCGGAACCATTGCCAGTAGCAATGAGGTGAGCTGAGATTATAGGACACCCAGTCCACAAGAATCCCGATCACTACAAAGCTGGCTCTAGATTCAGACAGGAGCTGTGCGCAGTTACAAAAGTCCAGCCATGTGGCCTGGTGGGTGGGATGCTGGTTGAGCCACCCCATGAGAACACACACACACACACACACACACACACACACACACACACACACACACA
>CAJQZJ010032031.1:13175673-13200419 GCA_907164525.1 Lophiomys imhausi | reverse complement strand
ACACACACACACACACACACACACACACACACACACACACACACACATGCACGCACACTCATGAACACAGACGTGCAAGTGTGCGCACACACCACACACACACACACATGCTCACACACTCACAGACAGACAGGACTCTTGCAAGGTCCCTCTCAGCTCTGGACTCTACTCTGGTCAGCCATGCCTGACCCCCCTCAAGCTGCCATCATACTCTATTTTGAGTTAGGATATTTGTGAATGTTTTTTTTTTTCCTTTTCATGTGAATCCTGAAGCCTCAGGTGTTGCTTGGTGTGGAAATGGACCTGCTTGTGGAGAAAACAGGAAGGGTGTTGGGGGAGTATCTCAATTGGTAGAATGTTCGCCTCACATGCATGGGACCATTGGTTCGATTCCCAGCATGTCTCAAAGTAGGCATTGGAAAAGAGAGAAACAGAGTCCAAACTTCCATGGGTTCGATTCCCAGCATGTCTCAAAGTAGGCATTGGAAAAGAGAGAAACAGAGTCCAAACTTCCAATTTTCTCAGCAGAAAGCAGGGGGGGTCGGGGGGGGAGGGAAGGCAACATACAGGGGACTCCAGACCTGTGCCTTTCCCCAGGAGTGTGAGAGGAGGGCACTTCTCTAAGTGAAAGGGACCTTTGAACCCACCTGGAAACAAAGCCCTGGGCAGGGAAAGGGTTGTCTAAGGCCACGAAGCCTGTTGGGAGCACAACTGGGGTTACCACAGAATTCCCGTGGCTCTCTCCCGTTGCTTGACCCTCCACCCTTGCACCTGGACCATGGGCTCTGGGCCAGGCTAAAACCCATTAAGAAGAATATGCGTTCTGAGCTTCTTTAGTGGGGAGGAGCGGGGTGGGTGGCTGTGGCAGTGGCTGACGGGCTCTGCCCAGGGTGAGCACATTTTATCACTAGCAAGCCTACCCCAGGGCTAGCAGCTGCTGCAGTCCAGGGGAAGTTGTACTTTGCAAACCTTGAACTAGGTCCCCATCCTGGTTCATAGATAAGTCTCTAGGATACTCTGTTCTGGCCAGCAGGGTGAAAAGGGCCTAGGCTACCTCTCTCCCACTGAGGCAGCTCTGTGCTTGCTCAGAGCTGGCATCCAGGCTTGAGAAATCCTGATGGAGGCTCCACTCACATGTCCTCACTTGGGATGGTATTTGTAGATGATCTGAAAAAAATTATCATTACAGGTTATCTAGATGGTCATTAAATCCCCTGTAATCCAGTGAGGTGGTCACTGTTATTGCCGCTATTTTACAGTATTGAGACAGTGGGGCCTGAGAAGGACAATGACCTGCCCAGATGTCACAGCCAGTACCTGATGGAGCTGAGATTACTCTGTCCCCAGATGCTGTCACACCCTCAATCTCCAGAGAAAAGGATACTTACACACTGGGCACAAGAACCAGAACTTCCAGATAAATTACAGTGGTTGCAAGTGTCAGGGGCTAGGAAGAGGATCCTTTACTTGGCCATAGCAGAAATGTCTGCTTGGAATCTTGCCCTGTAGGGAAGGGACAGGAACTAACATTGGACAAAAGAGGCGTTTACTGGGTGCCAGCTTGGGCTAGCTACTTGCAAAAAGAGGATACTGGAACCTGGGAGATTGCAAGAAAAACCTTTATTGGGGATTATCAGGGCTCCCTTGGATGTAACCTACCCAATGTGTCCTTAGGGATTTTCATGAAGGCACTAACAGCTTCCACTGAGTTGCCTAATGATGCTGGTTAGGGTAACCTAGTAACTTGATGGTAGACAGTCTGCACAACACACGGAGGCTGAATTGGTGTTTTTTCAATACTCCCACGACAGCCCACAAAACAAAAAAGAGAAAGTGTGGCTCATTTAAGGTCAGCCAAGGATTTCAAATTCAAGACTGGAGCCTGATCTTATGATTCTAGTATGATCCTGCCTCCTTCATACTGACCTCCCAGCACATTAATCAGTATGTGCGACTGTAATGAAATACTTGATGTAGATCAGCTTACAAAGAAGAAAGGTTTAGTATGGTTCACAGCCTCAGGGGTCAGTCCATCAAGACTTGTGCTGCTTTGGGCTCTGTGTCAGCACAGTGTTTCATGACAGAACACCTGACTTTCCACTACCTCTCAATAACACTCTGGGGACCAAGCCTTTAACACTTGGGCATCTGGAAAATGCTTCAGATCCAAGCTATGGCACCAAGAAGGTGAGCTGCTAAAACCATTGCCCACCTGCTTTTCTAAGTATTTTGCTTGTGAATGTTGATGGCCTTTGGGTATCCTTTGCACTGTAGTGTGGACTAGTGGTGGGCATGCTTAGCAAAAACTCAAGGAAGAACAGGGCCATTGAAGTGGAAGGGGAGCTTGGGGTTGAAAAGGAATAATTGGGGAACATATTGGGTTTGGGGCCAGGAGCAGGTATAAAAAAAATGTAGAACTGGAAAGAAAAGACAATCTGAAAGCAGGTAGAGATCTCAGGGGAAATGGTGAGAAGGTCAAATGAAAACTTTATTAGACTATTTCTCTTTCTTGCAGTCAGTAGTTGGGCCTGGGGTTACTGCAGAGAGCTGCCGCGGGGGTTCTCTGAGAAGTGCTGGTTGCCCTGGAAGCATGAGACCCTGAGTTCAGTCCCCAGAACCAACATGAAAAGGTTGAACACGTTAGCGCACGCCTGTGATCCCAGCACTGAAGAGGTAGAGACAGGCTCCTTGGGGCTCCCTGGGGCTCCCTGGCCAGCCAGCAAGTTTCAGGCCAGTGAGAGAGCTTGACTCAAAACACAGGTGTGACATGACACTGGGGTTGTCTTCTGATCTCAACGTGCAGGCAGTGTACACACACATACACACACACACACACACACACACACACACGCACACGCACACGCACACATGAGCACAGACACAAGAATGAAGACAGTAAGACAGGTGAGAAGCCTCACCGAACATCTGGCTCAAGTTTTTCTTAGGCACCATAGCCAGTAGTAGGGATTCCTGTTCTCTGAGAAAATGTTCAGGCCTCATCCCCAAGGTAACTAAATTTGTGTCTTTTTGTTTTCATTAATTTTTGTTGGTGTCACCGGCTTTCCCTCCATCCATGGAGCCAAGGGCATGAAGCCAGAAAAAAAAAAAAAAAACAAGCCATGAAGAAGAGACATTTAAATGGGTATTATTTTCTTCCTTGAGTGAATTACAGTTAACTTTGATGAATATCCTTCTGAGTGCTCTCTTCCTCCCTCCCTCCCTCCCTCCCTCCCTCCCTCCCTCCCTCCTTCCCTCTCTCTCTCTTTCTGTTTTTGTTTTTGTTTTTTGAGAAAGTCACAGTTTTCCCAGCTTGACCTTCTAAACTATCAGGCATGAACCACCACACCAGTCTCCTTGCTGCAAAGCACCGTGGGCACCTAGAGAAAAACAGGTCTGTGGGCCTAGGTATATCCAGTTACCAGCTCATTTGCATGTATTAATCCTTCAGGCTTATTTACATGAGCTATCTTGGAACCCGGTCCAGACATTCATAATTCTAGAGGGCAGGCAGCTCTCCAGCTTCCAGGTACACCATGGAGCTCTGCCCAAGACTGGCTCGGCACAGGGAACTATGGATTCTCCGTGTGCTGCACTCCATCCCCTTGGCCTCTCTCCATGAAACTGCCTTTTGTTGTAGGCCCCAAAGCAGAGTCCTCAACCTGAGCAAGAGTCTCAAAAGGACCCTGGACTCACAGCTTCTATCTGTACCTGATCTACTTAAGGCTGTTAAGCCATTACCACAAAAGCCACCTTGTGTCCCACTGTCACCATACTCCATAGGTTTCCCTCCACAGATTAAGGACTTAGAATCTTATTAGTAGTAGCTGACTATTTGGGAGGCTGACAACTTCACAGGGTTAAGGCCAGCTTGGCTAACATAGAGATACCCTCTTCAAAAACTAGATAAACAGTAACTGCCACTTACTTAGGACTGCTACATTTTTCATTCCTCTCCTTCCTATGTTACTTCATTTTCATAGGCTTATCCAAGGATGTTCTTAGATCCCACTTTACAGACAGGGAAACTGAGGCACAGGAACGAAAGCTGATTTGCCTCAGGCTATCTGGCAAGACAGTTAACACCATCAGTCTTCCCACCCCCTAATTCTGCATTGTCCGAGGAAAGACAGGCTCATATGTCAGTACCAGTCAGGAGTATTATTGCTTAGCCCATGGTGGCCAGTGCTACTTAATGCAAAAGGTCCAGCCTCTTAATGACCCTGAGTCACCTTTCTGTTATTGAAGGGTGCCTTCCAGAAGACCTTTAAGATCTCTAAGGTCGCTACTGAAAGCAATCCTTTTTCACTGCTGGTGCAAATGGGATCACTATGGAAATCATAATGTTGCTACAGAAAGAAACTATGAGGGAGCCAACGCATGAAATGAGGCCCTTACATGTCCCCCTCAGACTGAGCACTGCCTTAGTTATAATCTATGACCTGGGACCCTTAGTCTCCTCACCCTGGCCCAGTCTGAGGCTCTCAAGATGCCCACACTTCCTCACCACACATACACACACACACACACACACACACACACACACACACACACACACACAAACACACTACCACCACCATCACCCTGCTTGCCAGCTTGTCCCTCCTCTGAAGGATTAATATATGCAAATGAGCTGGAAGTTCCCTCAAACCTGCTTTTCTGTGGGTGACCAAGAAACTTGCCTAATTCTGGGAACCTCCTGTGACCCAGGCTTCAGAAGGGGACCAGGAATGGATCAGGCCCAGGGTCTGTCCTCTCTGTTGAGTCCTGCAATAAACTGCAGTGTCTGGAGAAGGGTCTTGACTGGCCTGTGTAGATCAGGCCCTACTGCTCTGTATGTCCTCACAGGAGTGGGAGGCATACCCTCAGGAGACTGAGGGCTTCCTGAAGGGGCTGGAGGAGTTTTGAAGAAGCTGCAGATGGGTACCGTGGTAGTGTCTGTCTAGTTTGCACTCAACCCTGGGTTCTGTCCTTAGCACAAGATGAAAGGCTCCAGAGGGTGGGGGCAGGCACACACCCCAGAGGGAGAAAAGGAAAAGTGAATTTGGTGGCCCAGTGGTATCTGCTAGGACTTTTCCACATACCCTGAGACTGGGGAGAGACTGAGACCAGCTCATATAATCTTGGGCTGGGTAGCTGGGCTCTCGGACAGGAAAACAACAACAACAAAAAACTCTGCTTCTTTGAGAACAAGAAGATGGAGAGGAGAGAGAGAGAGAGAGAGAGAGAGAGAGAGAGAGAGAGAGAGAGAGAAACTGATGATGAAGAAAACCCAAGGTCCAAGAACCAGAGTTAGGAGGAGCCTTTTGGATAGAACAGGCTGGGGAGTGAAAAGTGGGGATTGAGAGCCCAGGGTAGGGGCCACAGGGCTGACTTGCTATGAGCTACAGGCAAAACTCATTTGGACAAGAGGGAGGTGATAATATTTAGATAGCTCTTTCCGTAATGCCCCCAGGGCTCTCCGGCTCCAGTTCAATCCTTTGCCATGCAGGAGTACCCCTCCTTATCCCACCATAGAAGCACCTTTTGTTTGCTTGTTTCATTTTCAGTGCTGGGGATAGAACATGCTCAGGCACTGAGTCCTTCCCCCAACCCCACTGCACAAATGTGAGTTCCAGATACAAACCAAACCAATTGCTCATGGTCCCCAGCTCTTCCCCACCCCCAAGTCTTGGAAGATGCCATGCCACCCACCGGCAACACCTGGGCCAGTGTCCTTATTCCTGCCTTTCCAGTGTGGTGCCATCTGCCCAGCTCACATCAGATGCCTGCTTCCTTCTCTAGGCTTCCATGAGTGACTCAGGTAGGTATTGTGTTCCTGTTTACCTCTCTGCCGTCTTCCTCCCGCGGATGGAAAGCTCCAGGGATCTCAGATCCCGAAGAAGCTATGCCTGAGCCTGGTCACAGAAGATGCTTTGATGGCTGTGACACTGAAGGAGACCTTTGACTCCTTATCGGCCTTTTAGCAAGCCTGGCTCAGTGTAGGACAAGTGAAGAGTTTGGCTGTCAGGTCTTCCTGGGCCTACTGAACTCATTCTCTTTCTCAGAGTCGAAGCTCCTTGTCTGCCATGAGTTTCACGACTCACCCCGGTTCTCCTGGTCTTTAACACTGGCAGTCTAGGTCCTGGACAGACTCAAAGGGCCCTGCCCTTCAGGGTCCTAAGCCTGAGGGGGGACCAAGAGCATGTAGTGCTCAGCTCTCCTACTCTGTCATCACCCCTCCCCTGTTCATGGTAACCATCCTAATACCAAGGGCTGTGGACTAATCCCTGCTGTGTGTGAATTCAGTATAAGCCGAACCCCAGGATGTCTTCAGTGGACTGCAGTTTCTTTAACTCAACATGGTTTTGAGTGACTTCCTAATTATTGCACATAATGATTTGTCTTTTCTTTCTCTCCTTTTGTTTTTGGTTTGTGTGGTGGTGGTGTAATTAGTTTTAGAGACAGGGTTTCTTCACTGTGTAGCCCATGCTAGCCTGGAACTCATGACCCTCCTAACCTCAGCCTCCCAAAAGCTGGGATTACAGATGTGGGAAACAAAACCCTTATGCTGTAATAAATAAAAAAGACTAGGGAATTCAGGCCAGCCTGAGCTACATGGTAGCTTGGGGGGAAAAGAAAAGAGTCTAGGGAAAATGAAGCAGTTTAGAGAACAGGCAAAATGTCTGCTGTGGTGATTGGTGCAAGTGTGTGGTTTTCTTTTTTTTAATTCCTGATTTGGAGGGGTTCCTGCACTCTTTGCTTTCTACAGTCTGAGACTTTAGAGAGTCACAATTTTGGGGGTTTTCTGGAAAGCCCCAAATTCCAAAATTCTGTATCCAGTTGGTTCAAGATGCAAACCTCTGTCCAACCAAGATTCGAGATCGCCTCCCCGGGCTCAGGGCTCAGTTGTGCAGCAGACCGCCTGTAACTTCCTAGCTCTCAGAGTTTTGAGAGAAGCACACCCCAGCCATCAGCCAGGGGGCAAAGAAGTGCAGCATCTCCTGCTTCCCTACAACCATTCGATAAGTTCTGAGCTCTTCATGCTGAAAATGGGTTTATCCCTTACACAGGCAGGAACCATCGTGTCCTGGCTGCATCTTTCTCCCCATTGCTGTGTAATGTCGTTATTTCCCCATTCTTGCTGGGATATTTCTAGTGTCTCCCTCCCAAACCTACATTCTCAAGAGCTTGTGAATGGTCTCAGGGTCAGCAGTCATGGAAGAAAGTAGCTTAGGAATCACCATGCAAGTACTCAAATTCAGAAAACTTTCCAGACACTTTCCCCAAGTGGCTGTACACCTTCTTTTCTTTTTAGTTTCCATTTAATTAATTAATTAAGAGTGTGTGTGTGTGTGTGTGTGTGTGTGTGTGTGTGTGTGTGTTGTAGCACGTGTGGCAGTCAGAGGACATCTTTCTGGAGTTGACTCTCCCCTTCTGCCATATAGGTCCTGGGAATCAAAGACAGAATTTCAGGCTTAGCAGCAAGCACTTTCACTTGCCAAGCCATCTTCCTAGCCCACACCACAGGCCTTTGTGCACACTAACATATATATTCATTCTCTCTTGCACACATGGAAAGAAGACTGGTAACAGTGTGCAATCCCACTAGCCTGACTTCAGGGACCTTCAGGGGCCTAGCAATTACTTATTACCTGTCACAGCTGCTGCCAGGTGGGTGGAGGGATAAAAGGACCCACCCACCTCTCTCTCTCTCTCTCTCTCTCTCTCTCTCTCTCTCTCTCTGTCTCCCTCCTTCCCTCCCTCCTTCTCTCCCTCTCCCCTCCCTCTCTCTCTCTGTTCCAACTTCTCTTTGTCCCCTTGCTCTCTTTCTCTCCTTGCTCTCTCTGTGTTCCAACTCCCCTCTTTCTCTCTTTCTGTCCTTCTCGCCTTCATGGCTCTGCCCATCCATCTGTCCGTTCATCTGTCTGTCTGTCTACATGTCCGATCATCCGTCTCTACCTCTCCCCAAGCCATAACCTTCTTCTCTTCCTGGAAATAAACCTCCTTTATAGCAGATCTGTTGTATGGTGTGATTCCTCAAGGGGTACATACACCTCAGCACGGGCCTGCCATGGTGCACCACCCTGTCGCCTCATAATAAAAGTGTTGAGTCAGGAGTTGGAAAGTTAAAGGGCAAGCTGGGGCAGACAGAAAACTCAACAATCTATATCTTCGGAATGGAAGCACTTTAAAGATTTTATTAGTTATGTGCATTTGAGTGGAGGTGCCTGAAAAGGCCAGAAGAGGGCGTCAGGTCCCCTGGATCTAGAATTACTGATGTTTGAGAGCTGCCCGACTTGGGTGCTGGGATCCAAACTCAGGTCCACCTCAAGAGCTGCAAGCACTCTTAACCTCTGAGGCATCCCTCCAGCCCCTGAATGGAAGTATTTTTTGAAGTATTTAGTGGTATTGCTTTTTGGTTATAGGAAGAGTGGGAGGTATCTCCTCGGGTGTCTTTCCACTTCCACTAAACCCACCAAGACAATTCCCTGACAGCCGGTGAAGCCTAAAGCTCAAGCCCTCTGACCCCCACTGCTGTCTGACAAAGCAACAGTTATCAGGGAACAGAGACCTCCTTGAAGTGCAGTCCATCTTCGGGGAGGGCTGGTTAACAAAACCGTGAGGCTGGAAGAGTAAACACAGTAGCTAATGGCATCCATAAATTCCAAGGGGCTGTGGAGCTAAGGTGTGGCCCAGGTTCTGCTGACAATCTGGAAAGACTTGCTGGTTGGGAAGGCAGGAGGACAAGGAAGGAGAGGAGGCAGTGATGAGGATCTGTGGACTGTGGGTGATGCTCCCTTTCTCCTTCCTTTCCAGAACATTCCACCAATCCTACTTCCTGCCCCCACCCCCACTACACACACTTTGACGTAAGAATGAGGGATAATTCTCATTCATGACTCTCTCCCTCACCTCTCCACTGGGTTCCCAGCCGTGGCACACATCATGACCCTGGAGGTACCTGTTTCTCTAACTAGAACCAGCAGGACATGGCTGAGGCACTGGCCTGGAAGGGCCAGCACCATTAGATGCTCTGCCTCCCTCAACCACGTGTCTTTTGGATGTGATGGCAGCAAGTACAGAACCTCTGCTTTCTCTAGGTGATAATTGCTGCTCAGGGTCATCCCAATAGGCACATCACTTCCTCCCTCATTCATTCATTCATTCATTCTAAGACAGGTCTTCATGCAGCTCAGGCTGGCCTAGAATTCACAATGTAGCTGAGGATGACCTTGAATTCTGTTCCTCCTTCCTCTACCTCCTGAGTGCTGGGATTATAGTCATGTACCACCAGGCCCATTTGATGTGGTGGTAGGGACTGAACCCACGTTTTGTGCATGCTAGGCAACTGCTCTACCAATTGTAAATCATGCCATTCTTGCCATTCTCACCTAACAGCCAGGGATGCTCACTTCAGTTGCTGGAGCTGTCTGAACACCGACTAATGAGGAGCTCCTGAAGGACACGGTGAGGAGGGAAATGCCTCTTACAGATACAGTCCCTGTTTCTTTTCATAAATAAATTTATAGCCGGATGTGGTGGCGCACACCTTTAATCCCAGCACTCCAGAGGCAGTGGCAGGCGGATCTCTGTGAGTCTGAGGCCAACCTGGTCTACAAAGAGAGTCCAGGACAGCCAGAGCTGTTACACAGAGAAACCCTGTCTTGAAAAACAAAGCAAAACAAAACAAATGTATAAATACTTGAACTCTCATTTGAGTCTTGAAAACCTTCAGCATCTGTCTGTCTGATCCAGTTATTCCCACTTTACAGATAAGAACGGCAAGCTCCGGAGAGCCTTATTGCCAAGCCCACAAGATCACACTCTGGTTGTGGCTCCCTATGACTTGTCAGTTAGCATGTGGTTAGAAACTCCTGACCTCCCTTCCACTTCCCCTTCCATTCCCTATATACACCAGGCAGTCCTTGAACTCTGCCTGCCTCTGCCTCCTGAATACTGGGATTAAAGGTCATTTTCTTTGTGTCCTAAAGGCAAATCTGGGGTCTTTGTAGTCAAAGATACCACACCTAGTATGGTGATGCAGGCCTATAATCTAAGCATTTGAAAAGGAGAGGCAGGAGGATGTTCAGGAATAGCCTGAGTTATATAGAAAGTCCAGATTAAGCCGGGCGGTGGTGGCGCACGCCTTTAATCCCAGCATTTGGGAGGCAGAGGCAGGCGGATCTTTGCGAGTTCAAGGCCAGCCTGGTCTACAAAGTGAGTCCAGCACAGCCAGGGCTACACAGAGAAACCTTGTCTTGAAAAACCAAAAAAAAAAAAAAAAATTGAAAGTCCAGATTAACCTCAGAAGGCTAGTGAGATTCTCAAAACTGGAAGAAAAAAAAGTGAGGCGTTCGGTAGCAAGGGTAGATGGAACCTGGGAAGAAGCCCAGGCAGAGAGTCTGCAGAGGTGGGGGCAGAGGGCAGAAGAGTCTCTGTTGGCATCTGTTCCATGGCCCATGTGATTCTTACAGTCATGAGAGCCTGGACCCCTGACCAGCTCTGGTAAATGATTAATAGTTGAGGATGGCAGTAGAGAATGACTTTGGGTAAAGCTGAGAGGCAAGGAGCGTGGTGTACACATTCAAGAAGGACAGACAGACAGATGGATCCAGGGACTAGGGAGATGATTTAGTGGGTAAAATATTTGCAAGTGTTCAGATCCCAGTACCTATGTAAAAGTTGGATGCAGCTGAGCATCTGTAATTCCTGCTCTCCTACAGGAAGGTGGGAGGTATACATACATACAGGCAGAATGCTGACATGTAAAGTAAGAATAAATAAATCTTTAAAAATAAAAGCCAACAAGGAGTATAGCAGAATGTCACTGGGAGTTATTTTTTCCTTAAAAAAATTAAAAAAAAAATAGCAATAGTATTTGGTTTTACCCTAGGTTCCTGGATCTACTCTCAGGTTCTTGTCCATCCAAGCAGCATCAGAGATGGGTTCCATCTCACATAATGGAGCTTAAGGCAAATCGAATATTGGTTGGTTACTCCCACAGGCTTTGTGCCACCATTGGCGCAGTGTATTTTGCAGGCAGGGCATCATTAGAGATCAGAGAGTTTGTAGCTGGGTTGGTGTTTACTTTTCTCCTCAGGTAGCACACAGATATCTTCTGGACCTCATAACACTAGCCCACGGGATTGAAGGCTATAGATAGTCACCAGCCTGATGTCTCTGTGTTTAACGAATTGTGTAGGTGTTATCTTCGGCAATAGATCATTGCTATCAGTTTGTGGTGAGCAGCCTACAGCCTTGGCAATAGCCTGGGTTGTTTGGGGGTTCCCATGGGATCCTTTGAGTTAGACACAACCCATTCCAAGTACTCAAAGTTTCATTTGGTGGCAAGAGATGTGCAGTTGGGATTCTCCCCCCCCACCACTGTTTTGCAATTTCATTTAGATCATCTTCATATATGTATATGTTTTAGGAAGTTTCTACTGTATTAGGTTTCCAAATAACACTTCAAGTTGGTCTTAATTTTAGTTGTTCCCCTCTTCCCTCCCCTTCTCTGTTTGATCCTTCCATTCCAACCTGCCCCTGTTGCAAAACATTTGATCACATTGTGAACCCTGCCAGGCGTGGTGGTGCACACCTTTAAGCCCAGCACTCAGGAGGCAGAGGCAAGCAGATCTCTGTGAGTTGAAGGCCAGCCTGGTCTACAGAGTGAGTTCTAGGACAGCCAGGGTTATTACACAGAGAAACCTTGTCTCGAAAAACCTAAAAATAAACAAACAAACAAACAAAAAACCCAAAACATTGTGAACCCCAAGACTGTGAATTGAAAAATGTTTCTATTGCGGTATAACTCAACCTTTAATCCTAGAGCTTTCTGTTTACTGTAAACAAATGATTATGGTGTGGCTCAGCTTTAAACACACACCTTTAATCCAAGAACTTTCTGTTTATTGTAAACAAGTACTTATGGTATGGCTCAGCTCTAAGAACACACCTTTAATCCAAGAGCTTTCTGTACTCTGGATTAAGTAAAGTCAACCCTAGGTCAAGATGCAGAGCAAGAAGCCATCTGACAGGGATTAAACAGAAAGGAGGGACAGTGAGCTGAGGGTATTTAAGACAGTGTGGAGAAGGAGTTTTGGTTCCTTTGGGTTCACTCCTTCAGAGCTTCCTTCAGGGTTCCTTCAGAAGTTTTCTCTTTGTAGGCTTCTTCCTCTAGGTTCTTCTGGGCTTTTTAGCTTAGGACTTTTGGCTGGGACGTTGGTGGAATAGGAACATCAGCTGGGTGAGTTCTCTGCCTGTCTGAGCTAGCAGGTTTTCATCCCAGCATCTGGCTCCTGAGTCTTCATTAGTAAAATCAAACGACTGGGATATTTTAGTTAGTTTATTTTTTTTTTTTCAGAACAACATGCCCCTCTAGTGTTCACCTGTAGCTATTTCGTTTCCCCTTCTAGGGAGATCTATCCCTGCCACCTAGTCCCTCTTTATACCTAATCAGCGGCTCTATGGATTGTAGCGTGGTTATCATTTTGCCTTACAGCTAGCATCCACATATAAGTGAACACACACCATATTTGTCTTTCTGGATCCAGGTTACCTCACTTGGGATGATTTTTTTTTCTCTAGTTCAATCCATTTACCTGCAAATTTCATATTTTCATTTATTTTTAATAGCCGAGTGCTCTTTCTCTCGCCCTCCCTATCTCTCTGTCTCTCCCTCTCTGCGTGCTCATTTTCTTTCTCACTCCCTCTCATATCCAATAAACCTGCCTTTATATATTTTAAAACAACAACAAAACAGCTGAATAAAATTTCCTTGTGTAAATGTACCACATTTTTTTATCCATGCATTTACTGATGGGCATCTAGATCTAAAAACCACTCTTTTTTTTAAAGATTTATTTATTATGTATACAGTGTTCTGTCTGCATGTATGCCTGCAGGCCAGAAGAGGGCACCAGATCTCATTATAGATGGTTGTGAGCCACCATGTGGTTGCTGGGAATTGAACTCAGGACCTCTGCAAGAACAGTCGGTGTTCTTAACCTCTGAGCCATCTCTCCAGCCCCTAAAAACTTCTCTTGAGGGTCGGTTGCCTGCCTACCAGTAGAGTTTGACAGAAGAACTCAGGATCATCTTTGGAGGTTCTGTGTCTGATCATCTGGTATCAGGGCTTTTTTTTTTTTTAACCTTATAAGCCCTTTGTGAATATATCATGGCTTCTGGTTTTGTGTTTTTATGCAATTCCTGTGAGTGTGAATGTGTGTGTCTCATTGTCTATATGTTTCTTGTGCTTTTTCTTTGGCCCCTTTCCTTCTCTTTATTTTGTCCTATTTCAATTGGTTTGTTTTTATCATATTATTATATTGTATATTATATGATAATATGTTATATGCCCTTAGATACCTGTTTGTTTTATTTTATTTTTCTTTTTTGTTTTCAGGTTTCTTTGTGTAGCTCTGGCTGTCCTAGAACTCCTTCCATAGACTGACATAGGACAGACTTGAACTCAGAGATCCGCCTGACTTTGCTTTCCAAGTGTTGCAATTAAAGATGTGCACATGCCTAGGTTCCTGTTTGTTTTCTAAGGAGAGACAGAAAGGAGGTGGATCTGTATGGGAGGGGAGGTGGGGAGGAACTGGAAGGAGCTGGGGGAGGGAAAAATGTAACTAATATAAATTGTGTGAAAAAATCTATTTCAATTTTTAAATTTTTTAAGCAAAAATAAATAAATGAATAAATGAACAAACAAACCAGGAAAACTCAACAAGTTGGAAGATGAGGACTAGCACTCAAGCTTTAAACTGAAGAGTGGGTAGTCACCCCACGGCCCTGTCCCACTCCACAGACACCAGGAAGAAGCTGCCCAGGCCAGGCTGACAAAGACCACTCCAGGGTCTTGCTCTAAATCATTCTAGGCAATGTAAGAGTGAGATGCCCCAAGAGAGGAGTCCACCCTCCCACATCCTCATCCTAATCCAGGTTGACTGAATAAGGCTAAGGCTTGGCTAACTCCTTTCTGGGCATCAGACTTCCGAGTATTCTGTTGTTTCATATCCCATCCTTTCCCACTACCAACCTCCTCACAACCTAGCACTTTGTCATTTCCCATCAATGGCTCCTCAAGGGCCCGTGCCTTTCCAAGCTACCTCCTGGTCCCTTCTTAAGAGCCACTGAACCATAAAGACCAAGAACGTCCCAGACACATGGAAAACAATGAGTCAGCTCCACCAGAAGGAACACACAAATAGGACCAATGTCCAAGACCCATGCTCTCCTCAATGTCCTGAGACAAACCCCCTACAGATCGTAGATGTGCAAAATGGTACCTGTAGAGTGTTCACAGAAGCCTTGTAAATATCAGACAATAGTTGGATACAATCTAAATGCCCATCAGTAGGGCATTGGTTCAAAATTGTAATAAATCTAAACAACAATACACTACACAGCTGTGTAAAAGAATGGGGGCTTGTTAGTTTTTGTGGGTTTTTGTTTGTTTGTTTGTTTGTTTCTTGTCAATTTGACACAAGCTAGACTCATCTAGAAAGAGAGACTGTCAGTTGAGGGACTGCCTCCATCAGATTGGCATGTAGGCAAATCTGTGGGGGCATTTTCTTGATTAACAATTGTGGGAGGATTCAGCCCACTGTGGGCAGTGCCATCCCTGGACAGGTGTTTCTGGGATGTTGCACTGGTTATTTTTGTCAGCTTGACACAAACCTAGACATATCTGGAAAGAGAGAATCTCAGTGGAGAAAATGCCTCCGTAAGACTGGCCTGTAGGCAAGTCTGTGGGGATTTTCTTGATTAATCATTGATATGGAAAGCCCCCACCAACTGTGGGTGTTGCTATTCCTAGGCAAGTGGTTTTTGATGATGAAAGCAGGCTGAGCAAGCCATGGGGTGCAAACCAGTAGGCAGCACCCCTCCATGGCTTCTGCTTTTGTTTCTGCTTCCAGGTTCCTTCCTGAGTTCCTGTCCTGAGTTCCCATCAAGAACAATGAGCTGTAAGAGGAAATAAACCTGTCCTCCCTGAGTTGCTTTTGGTTGTGGTATTTATTATAGTAGTGGAGAAGCAAACAAGGACAGGGAGAAATCTTTATGTACTGACCGAACACCTTCAAGACACATATGACACTAGGCAAGGTGACTGGGAAGAATTCCTTCCCTAGGGACAGGCAAACAACATCAGTCATCTCCTCTACAAGGTCCCAGTGACAAATCAAAGTACATTTCCAGCAGACTTTACTCCTGGGAGCCAGTAAGTGTACTGGGTTGACTTACTGGGATGACTGACAGGTTCCTAAGTGACCCTAAAAGCAGCAGCAGTATAGGAAAGCCAACATGGAGGAAGGCTTCCCCACAGCTGCCTGGATGGATCCCCTCTCCCCTTAACCTCCCATAATCTATACTTGGCACACTCCCCTTATGTGATAGAATGCCAGCAGTCCACAGACCCAGTTATGATATCTCCTTTCAAGCAGGCACAGCCGACCTCTCAAAGATGACAGCCATTTTGCTCACAGATCATGTAGTACAACTCTGGTGCAACTTGAATCCCAAGGCTTGGCAGGCTGAGACAGGAGGATCACTGGGTGTTCAAGACCAGGCTGGTCTACAGGGAGAGAGAGTTCCGAAAATGCCAAGGGGTGGGGGAGACCTAAAGCAGAGATTCAAACACACTCATTCACAGCAGCATTAGATTTTACAGGGATTGAAAAGGTGGAAGTAGTTGCAGTATCCATTGACAGAAGAGTAAATAAACAGAGCATGGTATGACCCAGGAGATGGAAGAACACTCAGCCATAAAAAGGAATAGCTTTCTGATTCTGGCCACACGTGGCTGAACCTTGCAACACTGTGTTCGGTGAAGGGAACCAAACAGGAGGTGACAAATCCAGTATGACTTCACTCAGAAGAAAAACCGGGCATTACCAAGAGCACAGAAACAGAAAGTGGATTAGAGGTTACGGGGGAGGGTGCGGATTGTTGCATCATGACTAGAGTTTCTGTTTAGGGTGATGAAAAACTTTGGAAATACATCCTGGTGATGGGTGGGTGGTACTAAAATTGAAATGGCCTTTGCCGCAAAGCATACTCAAAAGTCAGGCAAATGAGCCACAAATGGGACATTTCTATCACACCCCTTCCCAAAAAGGGCAGAGAACACCAGGGGAGAGGGAACAGAAAGATTCTAAGAGCCAGAGATTAGGAAGGACCAGGAAGAAAGGATGTCTTCAGGACCTGACAGGACCTAAGCACTCAAGGGCTCACAGCTGCTGTGTGGCCTGAACAAGATCAAGCCAGATGACACTTCAGCCCAGATCAGATTGGGGAGGGGTCATGATGCTCCCACCCATAGCTGAGGAGCTGCTTAGAGTTGATGGCTACTGGAGGGAGGAGAGCCAATTTTGTTAAGAGTTTTGGTTCCTGGTAGGTCAACCATGCTACAGCAGAAAGCCCCACACCCATAAATATATGGGCAGCACAGATTGGAATCAGTAGGTTTATAGTAATGATTAACACAATAATAAGAGCATGAAGTTAGGAGGCCTTGGGTCCTGGAGAAGTTAGGGATAAAGGAAATGCTAGGTGCTGACCTCTGGCTTCCACATTTATGTACACACACTTGTGCATGCACCTGTACACACCTGCACATACATGAACACATACACACCTTATACACACACGGAAACATGCACAAATATGGCTCAGGTGAGCAATGTAGCTCAGAAGCGCGCGCACACACACACACACACACACACACACACACACACACACTCACTCACACTATGGCCCTGAAGAAAGAAATAAAGGTTTTGCCAATTTAGAAAGGCCTCTTGGGGTCTGGAGAGATGGCTCAGCGGTTAAGAGCACTGACTGTTCTTCCAAAGGACCCTGATACAAATCCCAGCACCCACATGGCAGTTCACAGCTGTCTGTAATGTCTGGGTGTGGTGGTGCACGCCTTTAATCCCAGCACTCAGGAGGCAGAGGCAGGTGGATCTCTGAGTTCAAGGCCAGCCTGGTCTACAAAGTGAGTTCCAGGACAGCCAGGGCTACACAGAGAAACCCTGTCTCGAAAAACAAGAACAAAAACAAAAAAAAAAAAAAAAGAAAGGCCTCTTGGAAGAAGGAACATTAGAAAATTCTGGGAAAATATGACTCTAAGAAGCAAGATGGTACTGGGGAAGGTGTGGCCAGAAGGGCCCCCCAGGGATGAGTCTAGTGTTCTTTCTTGGATTAGTAGAGGGTAAGGAGAGTCATCATGAGATTAGGGGACAGGGAGGAGGGAAAGGACCTTAGGGTAAGTAGTGTTCATGGTATAAAAGCACTGCAGAGTCAGGATGGTGGAACACACCTATAGTACCAGCACCCAAGAGGTTGATGCTGAAGGATCAGGAGTTCAAAGTCTTCCTTGAATACATAACAAGTTTGAAGCCAGCCTGGGCTAGATGAAACTCTGCCTCAGAGAAACAAACAATTTTTTAGGGGGGGGGGGGTTCGAGACAGGGTTTCTCTGTGTAACAGCTCTGACTGTCCTGGACTCGCTTTGTAGACCAGGCTGGCCTCGAACTCACAATGATCCTCCTGCCTCTGCCTCCCAAGTGCTGGGATTAAAGATATGTGCCACCACGCCAGGCAAAACAAACAATTAAAAAAAAAAACCTCCTTCAAGCACAAGATTAAATATTTAGGGTGGGTACTGTTCACTGTATTTGCAGGTGGGCAAACTGAGTCTCTGTATGTGGTAGGGCTTCACTAAAGATGGTATAGCTCACAGATGGTGTGGTGTGGATTCTTCTATTTCATTTTATTTATCTTACTTTGTTATGTGCATGTGTCTGTGTGAGGATGTACCACATGAGTACACTGTCGGAAGAAGCCAAAACAGGCATGGAGCCCCACGGAGCTGGAGTTAGAGACAATTGCGATGCTCTTTGTGTGGGTGCTGGGAACCAAACTCTAGTCTTCTGGGAGGGCAGCAAGTACTCTTGACCACTGAACTATTTCCCCTGCCCTTCATTTTGTTTTCAATGGATAAATATCTGCACATGTTTATGTGTTAAAATTGATATTTTTTTATATACATGTATATTATGGGATGATCAAGTTGAGACTGGATCACAAGTCAGGCTGAAGTAGCAAAATGAACAAGCAAATAAAAGCAGGAAGCTTCAAACCAACTGGCTTAGACCTGTCTACTGGTCACTTTTTTCATCGATGGGACGAAATTCCCAATAAAAGCAACTATCGGGGGTAAGGCCTATTTTGACTCATGGTTTGAGGGGATTCATTCCTTCATGTTCCCTTTTCCCTGACTCTTCCCATAGCCATTCTCTCCTTCCCAACACGTCCAGCTGTGTCCTATTTATTTTATTTATTTGGTTGGCTCGTTAGTTAATTTTTTGGAGCCAGGGTTTCTCTGTGTAGCCCTGGATGTTCTTGAACTCATTCTGTAGACCAGGCTGGCCTGGAACTCACAGAGATCTACCTTCCTCTGCCTCCTGAATCTTTTTTCCCTCCATTTTCAGGGCCAAGAACCTGTGACTAGAGAGAGGGCATAGGTCCCAGGGGAAAACATTGCTATCACTCTGCTAAATAGACCTATTAAGCTGAGTCTAAATGACTTATTGTTACACTCGTGGGTTAGCACATCTCTCTGCCCTTATCTGCAAAGCTCTGTTTAGCTGGCTGGTAACACATTGACCCACAGTTGGTCAAGATGCAGAAAATAAGACCACAGAATGTTCGGCTCTGAATGAGCCACCTACATCACACCCCCTCCCAAGGCTGGGGGGGTCACTGCATAGGAGCAGGTGGACAGAATGTAAGAGCCAGAGGGGGTGGATAACTACAGGAAAGTAGTACTTTCTGCACATAGCAGGGTATTTACACATATGAATTCACAGTAGTTGGGACAGCATTCACAATGCCTGCATACACTCAAGCCAGACAAAATTCTAGCATGGACAGGGGAGATGGGGCACCACACCCCTAGCCAAGGAGCTACTGGCCATTAATAGCTCCCGGGAGAGGGAAGGTCAGTTTTCTTTAAGGTTGTGGCTCCTGGTGGATTGACCAATCCCCAGCCAACACCATGTATCCAAGAGTATATGGGCAGCACAAATTGGTTTAATGGGATTTTTGCTTTTTGGCCCTGGTACATGGTAATGCACACATGTTAAGTTTGTACTCTATCAGTGAGTCATACCCCAGCACTAATCATGTATCACATGTTCATGGTAAAAACTTTCTGCATTCTTTCTTCTAGCTTTTTGAGACATAACAGTAGTTGAAGAAATCGTGGCCCAAAATCACATGAACCAGGCATGGTGACTGACACATGCCTGTCATCTCAGCACTCTGGAGGTGGAGGCAGGAGAATTTCGAATTCTAGGCCAACTTGTGCTACACAGCAAAACCCTGCTTCAAAAACACCACCTCTAACAACAAATCCTCAGTTTCAGTAAAAACAATTCTAAAAAAAAATAATAATAAGAGCACAAGCAATAACCTGTGCTTAAGACAAAAATGAAAATTAGCACAGCAGAGAAAGGAATTGTACAGGGGTGACTCAGTGAAGCAATTCGGGCTTCCTTCTTGTTCTCGTAGCAGTGGTCCTCCAGCCCTGGATGCGCGATTACGGTCCAGAGTGTTTCTAATGAGCCCACCCCAGCAGTCCTCCTTGGAGACTTCTCTCTCATTGCCCGGGTGGGGCTTGGAGCCCTGTGGGTACCGATGTGGGGCCTGGATTGCACCGTGGAAGGCGTCTCTGCCTTTGAGACTCAGGTGTTTTCACCTGGTATAAAAGAGTTATGCCTACCTGAGGGCAGGATGAGATTAACGGGGGTATACCTGGGCTTCCTTTCCTCCCTCTCCAACTTGGGGGCAATTGGCCAGTGGGGCCTTGAGGATGTGGGAGTATCCTCCACAAGCAGTAGCACCAGGCTTTGGAGGACTGTTTGGAAGCAGCAGCCAGAAGACGTGCAATCTGAATAGGCTGAGCAGTAAACACAGAAAGGACACAGAGAGCTAAGGTCCTCACCATCAGAGAACAGTTTTGCTCACAGGGGAAGCAGGAGGTCTGGAAAGGAGAACTGCCCGGAAATGTACAAGCTGTGAAAAACCGGAGCGACCCAGAGCACAGGTTCTCCCAGCTGAGGTGGGGCAGGCAACAGTCCACCTTCTTATTTCAACCCTCATGCAGCCAACAAGGGACCTTTTTAAATTTTTTTGGTTTTTTGATACAAGGTTTCTCTGTGTGGGCCTAGCTGTCCTGAACTCACTTTGTAGACCAGGCAGGTCTCAAATTCACAGAGATCTGCCTGCCTCTGCCTCCTGGGTACTGGGATTAAAGACTTGCACCACCACATCCAGCAACAAGGGACTTTTAAACATCCAGTTCAGCTGAGGAACTGTCTGGTGTTTCTGAGCACAGGGGACTGTGATGTACCAGATTAGAAAGCACTTGAGCAGGACTCAACTTTACTCAGGTATCTGTGGTGGAAGTTCAGACTTTAGAAGCACAGTTGTGTTGAATGAATGTGGGTTTTGTTCTGGTCTCAAGTATGGGATGTGGGGGTGTTTGGTCTACTGCAGAAAAATAATTGCCTGGTGAAAGGGTCATGCAAAACACCCTGATAGAAGGGTTTGTGATGTTTTGCCAGTCAGAAAACTGTCACATTTGGGGAACATACTTATATCCTTTGATGGACAGACTGCTTGGAGAGCTCATGATCTTGGTCAACAGGAAGTACGTGGTGAGGAGGGCACAAGGTTGACCAATTGGAATACATCTTGGTACATATTTTGAGAAGGTACAAATGAAGGCCCCAGAAACACAGAGGCCTTTTTTTCTTGTCTTCCCTTCTCGTTGCTACTTATAACTGCTTTGAAAGACTCCAGACAACGCTTTGCCAAAGTTTGCTGCTGCTGAGACTTGCTGAAGATTGAGGCCTAGATAGGGCTGAGCCCAGGTCAGGCCCACTTTGAAGCCACAAAAGCTGGTGCTGTTTTCTGTTCTCTCATTGCTCACTGAATCTGTTCCTGTGTGTGCTGGTTTGCTGACTAATTGCCCCAAGGACCTGCACCTGAGGACATCTTCATCTTTTGCGTATAATAGTATCCTTTGCCCCTTTCCTAGGGTCAATGGGTTGGAAGGTGTTTAGAGTTACTAATAGTTTAAAAGTATGCCTTCAGGCATCCAACCACAAGTTCAAGGTGACATATAAGGAAGATGTGTTTAAAGAAAAAAAAAAAAGATATGCTCAGGAGGCAAGGCAGGTGGGTCTCTGTGAGTTCGAGGCCAGCCTGGTCTACAAAGTGAGTCTAGGACAGTCAGGGATACACAGAGAAATCCTGTCTCAGAAAACCAAAAAAAAAAAGGGGCACTGGCTGCACAGAGGATCCAGGTTTGAATCCTAGCATGAATGTGGTGGCTTCCTGCAGCACATTCATATGTGCAGGCATATACATATATGCAGGCAGAATATAAATAAATTAGAAAAAATGGTTTTATGAGGTGTAGGTGCTTACTTATGGACACATAACCTCATCATATGTTTCTACTTCAAGCACCAAGCCTAATGACCGGAATGCCATCCCCAGGATCCACAAAATGGAAGAACAGAACTGACTCCTGAAAGTTGTCCTGTAACCGCCAAACACCTGACCAAATGCAAACACACACACACACAGTCACGCACAATAATAAAATGTAACTATAAAATAAAGACGTAAAAGCTGGGTGATGCATGATGCTGAGACCTGTTGTCTCAGAATACTAGAGACAGATGAGCATGAGTTCAAGGCCAGTCAGGACTACATAGTGAGACCCTGTCTCAACAAAATAAAAAGTGAATGAGGGAGTGCATCAATGAATGAATAATGAATGAATGAATGAAATGTACCCAAGTGCTTTTCAGAATGTCTTGAAGTTGGGAAGGCTGCAGTAAAGCAGTGGGACTGCTCCAGACTGGGCGCTCGCATAGGGATGGCCCTGTTGCCATGGCACATGTGCCTACTTACCGTCCAACCCCCACATTAACCTCTTCTTCCCCAGGGCAAGGACTGCTCCAATCTGTGCTGCAGCCAGGGAGGGGCCACACCTGAGCAAACACCAGACACAGGCTCAGCTGGAATGAAGGCTGGCCAGGAGACTTTATGACTTACTTGTGCCTTATCTTCTGTGACAGTTACCAGAGCACTGCCCTGCTGCCTGTTTATACAGAGACTATCAAACAACAAGGCCTCGTGTCCTGCTTGCTCAGACCCTGGGAACTGTCCATACAGGGCTTCTGACTACAGTAACGTGCTTCCTGCTTTTCTGGCTAAATGTTCTCATCCCCTGGTGGGCCTCTGCTTTCACTTTGGAAACGGGGAGCCAGAACACAGGATTGGAAATCATGACCCTTGAGTTGCTGAGTCATGGCAGGTGTGAGATTGTCTGCAGTCCAATGACCTGTTTGTTTATGGGCTTAAGATGGGCAGGGTCTGGCCATGAGAAGTGAACAGCAGTCGTTCAGCTGCAACTGTGTCTGGAATCTTCAAGGAAAGGGTGGGATGAGGCACTGTCCATTCACAAGAAACTTGGCATCCTTCATTTGTTTTGGTTTTGGTTTGTTGAAATTATAACAGATCCCCAAAACTTTGGAGGCCCCTAGGCCTGACTCCATGACAGAAATGCCATTCAGGCTATAAAACTCAGCATATAGACAGCACCACCTGCCAAACACGAAAACAAAGACTTAATCCATCAAAGTCTATAGTTATGGGAAAGTCTCTAAGTGTACTAACTTGGCTTTTTGGGTTTCATAGTTCTGCTTCTGGCTAACTGTTCTTGTTAACTGAAGTATGTCAACCCAGGACATTTTGTGTGTGTGTGTGCTTGAAATGCTCACACTGAGAAAGGCTTGGGACTACACTGGGATCCCGAACACCCAGTGTAGTTGCCGGGCTTGAACCCACGTCTTCTCTGGTGAATACCCTAAAACAGAGTTAGGGTCTCACATATCCCAGGCTAGCCTTGAACTTGATATGTAGATAAGGCTAACCTGAAGCCATTTCCCAAGTGCTGGGATTACAGGAATGTGCCACTACACCCAGCCCTCCCTTGTTTTTGTTTTTAATGTAATGAATATTTATTAAGCTTCAGCTGTATGCCAGCCACAATGTTAATGGCTGGGTATGCTTCAAAGAACAAAGCAGGCAACACACTAAAACCAGGCAAGGTGGTGCCTGTCTGTGATCCTAGCATTGGGAAGACCGGGAAAGGAGAATCATTAGTTTGGGGCCACCCTGGATTACACAGGGAGATCTTATCAGATAATAGTGACAACCAGAAGCTGAAGAAATGACCATCCAAGCATAAGGACTGTGTTGATTCCCAGAACCCAAACACCAAGCAAATCGAGATTGCTTGAAATCCCAGCACTGAGACAGAGACAGGTCCATTGCCCTCCCACCCCGTCAGCCAGCCTAGTCTACATAACTGGTGAGCTCCAGGCCAATGGGAGACCTGGTCTTAAAATAAGTGGACACATGCACCATGTAAATACCTGCACACATATGAACACATACATACACTGTTAAAAAATAAAATAATAAATTAAACAATAAAATAAACTTTAATGAATAACCAAAGAGAAACAAGACATGATCTTTGTCCTCATGGTAGTGTCTCCTGGAGAATACAGTCATGGATTCTGTAGCCAGCAACCTCATGTAAGCAGGAGAGAGGAAGCTGCCACAGACAGGGCTCAGAGTGGCCTCTCTTATGTATGCAACACTGGAGCTCAGTCTGGAGGAGGAAGGGAAGTAACGAAGTGGGGAAAATGGGAGTGGTGGTCAGAGTGTCCCAGGCAAAAGGGTTCCTAAGTGCCAGCTACCTTGAAAGTGTGAAGGCTGACTAGACTTCCAACTTGAAGAATATTTTTCTCCTCCTCTACATCATAACCATATGTCCAACAGCTTCATTGACCAAATCACACCACCACTATCACCAAGACCACCCCATCACCATTACTCCATCACCATTGTCACCACCTACTTCCACCCCATCACCATCACTATACTACCAGACACCACCGCTACAACTACCATCACCATCATCATCACAATTGCTGTCACTGCCATCATCACCCTATCACCACTGCCACCATTACTATCACCACCATTACCATTACTGCTACCATCACTACCAAATCACAGCCATCATCACCACCACCACCATCACCATTACTACCATTGTTACTATCACCATCACTGTTATGGGCTGAATCATGTCTTCTCAGAAGATATTAAAATCCTAACTCCCAGTGCCTCAGAATAAGACCTTAGAAATAAAGTCCCTATGTATAATCAAGTTTAGATGAGTCTATGTGTATGAAGCCCAAACCAACAAGACTGGTGTCTTGATTTAAAAGGGGAAATTTAGGTATTGAGAAAGATGTGTACACACAAAAGCAGAGATCAGTAATGAGTCTACAAGCCAAAGAATGCTAAAGGTTGCCAGGACCAAGACAGAGAAGCAGGCAACAAAGTCTGTCTTACAGCTCTCATAAGGAACCAACCTTGCCAACACCTTGACCTTGGCCTGCAACACTGACAGATAATGACTTTCTACCCAGTTTTCTATGCTGTGTAATGACATCTTTGGAAAAGGAATTCAACCCTCATTATCACCATTGCCATACCATTTTCTTCACCATCATTATCATTCTCACCACTGCCACTCTTATCTACCTACCTATCTATCTATCTATCTATCTATCTATCTATCTATCTATCTATCTATCTATCTA
>CAJQZJ010032031.1:13135819-13147139 GCA_907164525.1 Lophiomys imhausi | reverse complement strand
TGTGTGTGTGTGTGTGTGTGTGTGTGTGTGTGTGTGTGTGTGTGTGTGTGTGCGGGAGCCTCCCTCTTTGGAGGGAGGCTGTGAGGCGGATAAAGGCGTTTATCTTTCCCTGGAGACGCTCCCGGACTCCGGGAGCGTAGCCCGGTGCCACCCCTCGCGTCTCCACCTCCCGCTGTAGGGCCGTTGCCGCCGCGCCCGCTCGACCTTTCTTAAGAACTTGACTACGGCAGAGGGCCCCCCAGACCCATCGTGGGGAAAAACATACCCGCCGACCACTGCTCTCTTGAGTTGGGCAGGGGGCTCGGACGTGTCCTAAGTGCCCTGGAGGAAGGCCTGTGGCTGGAATGCTAGGGACGCTCCCAGGCTTCCGGGAAGTCTTATCAAGCTGAGACATCCCTCAAGGACTCAAGTTAAACTTTGTCAAAGCAGCAGGTTGCACAAACGGAACACCAAACCCAGGTAGTCCCTTTTTAGAGAGGTTGGATAGCGTGAGTGAGGGGAAGTTTCCTGGATGTTGGCTTGTGGAGCCTCTTATCTGAGAATGCACACACCCAGTGGACGGCATTGACCTCACCACGGTAAACTTGGCTGACCATCTCAACTAGAACCTTGAGCCAGCTTGGGGTCAGAGGTCCCTCTTTATTTGTTTCTTGAGGGCTCAGCTCCAACCATCCATCCCTGTGAGGATGACCTTCTGTATCAGTAACGGTAGGATTACGTTGGAGCAGGAATAGATGGTACAAGCCATTATAGATCTGATCAGGTACATTTAATCGACATCCACTCCCCAGTTATTTCCACCTGTCTCATGCCAATCACTTTCCAACCTCAATTTCTTGTTTTCTCAAATGGGAACAAACCCATCTTCATCCTTGCCTTGGCGTGGACTGTTGTAATGTTGAAAACTTTGAGAAAACCCTGAACACATCTGGGTACTACCTCCTGTTTTGCCTCCAGGTCTCAGATGGACATACACAGAGAGAGACATATTTTAGGTGCCTGAGGGATCATGGGCTTTGCAGGAAATTGTCCTCAGGAGGCCTCTGAGACAGCTTTACACCACCAGGTGTGCTGTTGCATTTGAGTAGATCTGTCCCCCATGCAGTTTGGTTGTTGGGGGAAGGGGTGTTGGACGGTTGTGCTGGGGGTGGGTTTCAAAAGATACACTGTTGGTCTAGCTCTACTTCTACCAAGGGGTTCTGGAAATATCCAAGTACCCCCTGCGCCTGGGTGTACTGAGGAGGAAGAAGGTGGTTGGTTTATGATTTCCGGGGAGGAAACAATATCTTGGGAGGAGAGTTTTTGTGTAGTTTACTCCAGGGCTTTGCTTAGAGGGGGTGGGGGCAGGGGAGGACGATAAGGCTTGAGGTACCCTCCCTGTTGCTCCTCCGCCATGGTAAGGGAAGGAAGGAAAGAATTCAAGGCTAAATGTGGGAAAATAAACTTCAAAACACAAGGAGAAGGGAAGGGGAGGGGGTGCCCAGGGGTTACTAAGCCGGGTGCATCTGGTGGGGTGGCAGTTTTACGGGCCAGGCAGTTTCCGTAGGGTGTTTGAAAAAACAAAATGCCCTTTATTTTAAGGCCTTTTCTGTCAGCAGAAGCTCCACCCCCTTAAGTGGACAGGTAACTTTCAGATAAAAGAATTTGAGCAACATCAGACCAGTGTGATTTGCAGAAGATTGTAGATGCTTGAATGAACAAGGACAGCCTGTCCCCCTTCCCTCCCCCTCCCCTGGAAAAAAAAAAAAGAACAACCTTGTCAACTCCAACTGGGCAAATTCCCTCCTTTCAAAGGAAAAACCCAAGAAATGAAAACGGACCAATGAAAGCATTTGCCAGCCTCAGCTTAATCTGCAAAAATCTGCCTCTCTCGGCTTTCTGATCTGTGACTTGGGGCGCTGCCTTAGGCCTCAGGAAATTGGTTTAAGGAAAAAACGAAAACTCAAAAATCTTCCTTCCCATTTGGCTGCCTGTGGTGGCCTGGGTATTTTCCACCTGAGGTACTGGGTTTTAACCCTGGTCATCACAAAGCCCCTTAGTTTAAAATTCTTGGGGTGTGAGCTGGAGGTAGCTGTGCTTGGGTGAGGGTGGGGCTTACTGCTGCAAACTGGACTATATAGTCAAAAGCACCAAAAAAAGGATGTTGCCTAGGAGGATGCTGTCAGTGGTGGTTGAGTTGTGACACACACAAGGCTGCCTTTCATGTGCCCTGCACCCACCAACCTGGAACCCCATGGCTGTCGTCTTTGCTGTCAAAACTATCTGAGCTTCCTCTATAACTGCACCTCATTATTGTAGTTGTTTGTTTATTTGTTTTAGTTTTCGAGACAGGGTTTCTCTGTGTAGCCCTGGCTGTCCTGGAACTTGCTCTGTAGACCAGGATAGCCTTGAACTCAGAGATCTGCCTACCTCTGCCTTCTGAGTGCTGGGATTAAAAGCGTGCACCACCACGTCCGGCTGATTTTAGTTTTTGAGACAGGGTCCTGGGATGTTGTTCAGGTTGCCCTTGAACTCATGAGCATCCTGCCTCAGCCCCCTGGATGCTGAGATTATAGGCTGTGTCTCTGTGTTTGGAATCGCCAGATTTTGGTGGCTAGCTTTCCTGTTAAGTATTTTTCCCCCCTTCTTTTTTTACCCAGCAAGGGAAGTTAGCATTTATAGTACATCTACTGTACTGGGTACTGTGGTTTAAATTATCCTTATTCTATGGGAAGGCATAAGCTGATTTTGCCCTCTGGCTGGACCATTTCCTCATAAACCAGTTAACTTACCTTAGCCTCAATTTCCTCAGCTGCAAAATGAGCAGCTTGGTGGGGCTCCAGGAAAGACGGTCTGAATAGAAGAAGCAGGCAGGCTCCTGCAGCTCGAATTATTGGGTTTTATGGATCACTCATTGAGGATGGCATCCTGCCAAGTACTCTACCTGGTTGTTTTAGGTGCTTTATGGTGATCTCATGCATTTAGATAAGGGAACTGACACCCAGGGACGTTAAAATGGCCATAAGGAGAACAGTTTCAGCCTTTGGGGTGTCCCCCAAGCAGTATCCCACCTTTGCCAGCCAACTGCAGGAGTATTACTTTCGCTGAGCTGAGCTAATTGGTTCAGATTGACTTTGGACTACTGAGAAATTTTATTTTTTGTTTCCTCTGGAACAGGCATTGGCATGCAGGCTTCTCTGGTATGGCTGCCTGGCTGACCTGGCACTGTCTATGGCACTGAAGTAATGCGTTAGTTCACCCTTTGCCCCTCTGCAATAGCTGTTTTTGGAAGTCCCTCTTCCTCCTCCCTCCCCCAAAGTAGAGGACTGAGTTGAATTGACAGGCTGACAACCCATTTCTGTCTTTAAGGAGAAGGTTAAACAAACCGTGTTATGCATCCCTACAGAGCTGCCTTAATATGGCATCCAGTCTGATGTGGAAGGGCCCTCAGGAAGAGAGCTCAAGTTAGAGTGGAGAATGGACTGGGAGACAGAACCCTAACTTTGGTGGGGGGTGTCCCCCTCTCCAAGCCTAGGGAGGGTAACCAGGCTTCTTACTGGGAATCCCATGTCCCACTCTCTTCTGGGACTGGGATAGGGTGGCAACTGGTCTTGTTTTCTGCTCTGGTATCCCAGAGTGAGCCCTGAGTTTCCCTGGACAGCTGATATGGCTGACCCATTCTGAAAAACTCTTGGATCCTGATTAACACTTTCCCACTGAAAGTCCAACACTTGCTTTTTTTGTTTTTTGTTTGTTATGGCACTTGAGATGGGATGGAAGGCCTCCTGCATGTTAGGCAATGCTCCCCTACAGAGCTGCATCCCCAGCCCGACCAGGCTTATCATATTCTAGGGCTTTCCATGCATACCTCTTTTCAGTTTTTTATTTTATTTTATTTTTTAATTTTTTTCCTCTCCTACCCCCACCCCCCTTTATTTTTAAAACCCTTAAATACTCCACACATATTCAACACAAGTAGCACATCCCAGTTTTGAAATTCTGATACCTGTTTCTAACACTAACCCTCCCCCAAAATACACAACACAAAACCATGGACTCTGTTTAATAGCTAATTAGCTTCTGACCAAAATGTTTAAAGTGACGCATATTGGAAGGTTTGGAGAAGAACTTCTCTGAGCTCAGTTTAGGGGAACAGAAGGTTGATATGAACACCCACTTTGTTTCAAGTCATGGTGGACACTGTAAGGCTCACTGGTCTCCTCACCCGCCTTTGACAGAAAGACATTAAGGTATTCTGAGTCTTGATATGACTTGGCTTGAATTTTCATATTCTAGAACTGCATGCAGAGAGCAAGTAAATTGGGTTTTTGAGAGGAAGTAGAAAGACAACTCCTTCCTTCCTTCCCTCCCTCCCTGCCACTCTCTCCCTCCCTCTCCCCCTTCCTTTTTGGTTCTTTGAGACAGGGCTTCTCTGTGAAGCCCTAGTTGTCCTGGAACTCACTCTGTGGATAGATCAGGTTAGCCTGAACTGGGAGATCTATCTGCCTTCCTCTGACTTCCAAGTGCAGGGAAAGGCATGTTCCACTATCCACCGCTGGGCAAGACAACCCTTTCTAATAGCTTGTTTTTTCTTAAGTTGTGCTTAAGTTGAAGGCTAAAACAAACAAAACCTCACAAAAACTAACACTACCTCAAAAAGTCTACCTTAGTTAACTGTACTGGTTAGAATTTTACCAGTGAATGCGAATTTTTATTAAGCTCTCTTGAAAATTTTAATGGAGCCATTAGGATGATTAGATGACACAGCCATGGAAAACCATCCCAGGGTAGAAATTTGCATGCTTTGAAAGGTTGAAAGTGGGGTGGTGGAGGCCTTCAGGAGGTGGCCTGCAGAAGGTGGTAGTTGTCACTTCTAAGTATTTTCCTTGGCTGTGCCCTGTTTATAGACTGGTGTTTAAAGAAACACAATCCCCTGGTTTTGGATGCTGTGCTTGGCTGGCCCTGACCCGGGGCCAAAGGCTTTCATCTAGAACTTGGCCATTTGCTGTTAAATTGGGCTCAGCCTCTGTATTCTGTGTGAGTTTGTGTTTGGGGGACTAGCGTGTACAGGAGGGAAAGAAAATGCAAAGTTTTGGGGAGCAGAGAAGCTAGACTTCTGAGAAAGAACCCCAAAAAGAGTCTTTATATTGGAGTGCTGAACCTGGGTGGGCCAAGGCTGGGGAGAAGGAGGGATGATCCAGGGAGAAGTGAGGCAGATAACCATCCAGAAACATGGAACTAAATCTACCTCTTTTCATTGCTCGATGAGTTCAGTCCCCGTGTCCCTGTGACCTTTCTGGGTCCATTCCACTCTTGCCTTGCTCACTCCTGTTTAGGATCAGAAGTGACTTTGGATTTTCACAGTTTTGGAATATCTGCGACTACACAACCAGCTTGAGGACAAGACCCAAGTCAAAACATGAAACTCTTGTTTCATTTGCAACCTGTACACATAGCCTGGGAGTGATTTTTTTTTTTTTTTTTTTGGACTGCAGTGACCTGCATTTTGATTCAACATGTGAGGTCAAATATAGAATTTTCCACTTGAGACATCCCTTTAATACTCAGAAAGGTTTGGCTTTTGGAACATTTTTAGATTTTCAGAGAAAAGATGGCTAGCCTATTCAGGACTGTAGTTTTTTGAAACAATACTTCTGCCATGGACTGTTCCATGCACAGACCTAGTGAACTTCTAAAAGAATCAAGAAAAAAAAAAAAAAGAAGAATTGCCGGGCGTGGTGGCGCACGCCTTTCATCCCAGCACTCGAGAGGCAGAGGTAGGCGGATCTCTGTGAGTTCGAGGTCAGCCTGGTCTACAAAGTGAGTCCAGGACAGCCAGGGTTACACAGAGAAACCCTGTCTCGAAAAACCAAAAAAAAAAAAAAAAGAAAAAGAAAAGAAAAGAATCAAAAAGACTTGTACATACGTTTTGTGTGTGTGTGTGTGTGTGTGTGTGTGTATACACATACTGTGGCTACATGATTGAGGTCAGAGAACAAGTTGATTCTATTCTTCTGCCCTCTGGGTCCCAGAGATCAAACTCAGGTTGTCAGGCTTGGGAGAAGATGCTTTTACCCACTGAGCCATCTCGCTGGCTCAGGAAGACCCTTCTTAGCCCACAGGGCCTCATGCATACTAGACACATATACCATACCAGTGAGCTGTTTTCTTGGTCCTGAATTTATTTTTTTAGTTTTTCAAGATAGGGTTTCTCTGTGAAGCCTTGGCTGTTCTGGAACTCGCTCTGTAGACCAGGCTAGCTGTGAATATTTTTAATTATAAAAAACAAATGTTGGGTCTGGAGAGACGGTTCAGCAGTTAAGAGCAAGTACTGCTCTTGTAGAGGACCCAAGTTCAGTTCCCAGTCTGCTTGGGACAGCTCATGACCACCTATAACTCCAGTTTCAGGGAATCTGATACTTTCTTCTAGCGTCCAAGAGTACCTGCACTCAGGTGCAACTACCCCTCCCCCCCATAATTAAAAAAACTAAAAGTAAATCTTAAAAAATAAAAACAATGTCAATTGTACTATCTTAAGCAGTTTTTGTGTGTCATTCAGTGATGATAACTAGGTTTGCACTGTTGTTGATAACCTTTTCTTTTTGTAGAACTGACTAATCAGCACATCTCCCCACCTTTTCTACCCAGCCACTAGTAACCACCATTATGCTTTCTGTTTCTGCGAATTTACTGCCCTCAAATATGTTGGGTAGATTAAATCATGCGGTGTTTGTCTTTTGGTGTGTAACATGGCACAGCCATTGGAAAACAGTATGGAAGTTCTTTAAACAGTTCAAAATAGTCCTGCCGTATAATTCAGTCATCTCACTTCTGGTTCTATATCAACCCGATTTGTTTGCTTTCTATTTTTGCCCTGATGAGGATGGAACCGCAGGCCTGGCATATGCTAAGCGAATGCACTCTCACTGAGCCACAGCCCAAGTGTCAATGAGTGTTTTATTTTACTGTTGTTTTTATGTGTGTGGGTGTTTTAACTCCGTGTATATCTGTGTGCAGTGAATGGGAAAGGCAGAAGAGGGCCTTGGATCCCATGGAGCTGGAGTTACAGATGGTTGTGAGCTGCTATGTGACTGCTGAGAACTTAACCCTGGTCCTCTGGAAGAGCAGCCAGTGTGCTCAACTGTTGAGTCATCTCTCCAGCCCCTCAATGGAAATATTATTTTAAAGAACTAGGCGAAAGGTGGGGGGAGGGCATAGTGGATCTTCCCCTTCTGAAACCCCCAGAGAGGTATAATTTTGCATGATGGTGCTTGAGCTACAGCCACAGGCCAGGGAGGTGAGGGTCAGATGACAGAGCCTTGTGAATTTAGCCAAGGAATTTGAACTCCATCAAATGTTTGCCATTTTCAAGGAGGGGAGTGGATAACATTACAGAAAGTTCTCTCCTTCACAGCCATTTACAGTTTGCAAAACAGTGAAATATTCTAACCGAAATTAAATTTCCACAGGCCGAGCCATTCACTTTGTGAGTGTTCTGATAAGGACACCACCTCCTTCCTCTCAACTTCTGCTGAAATGGATTGTGTGTGGCTTTTCCCAGAAAACCCTCTTCTTCACCCCAGACTTAGTTAAAGGTGCTGCTTTCCCTGCTGAGGGCCCTGTCCCTGTGGAGATCCAGGTCTGGCATAGTCTACCCAGACACGACACTCTAGTGTAACTTTTCCCAGTTGTCCTTTGTGTTCTTTCATGGAAAAGGAAGGAGGTCTTTTCAAAGCCTTTTGTGAGGCTTAACACCAATCCCCAAGCAACCAGAAATTCTAATGGGACAGAGAGGGGTCCTCTCTTGCTGGCCAGCTTTTCTGTGCAGGGAAGCCTAAAAAAACTGGAGCAGGGGAGAGGAAGCTAGCTGGACTGGGGTGGTGAAGTGCGGGGAAATGCAGGCTGAAGTGCTGAGTGATGGTTAGCGGATGGTGGAGACTGGAGGGGAGGATGGGTTGCAGGGCCTTGGAGGTTTCAGTGCCCACTTGCAGAAGTCTGTAGAACTCCTTTTCTCGGGGAGTCAGGCTCTGAACAAAACTCAGCCTCTGTCCCCAGGGGGAACCCTAGTCTGCAGGAGGTTGGCATTGGTGAGTGTACCTGGAGTATCCAATCGTACACCATGAACACATGCATTTTTATTCTCTGATTTAAGGAAGAAAGAATGGTGAGGGAATGTGGCTAGCAGGCCTGTGAGCATTCTGTGGGCTCCTACTGTCTATGCTAGGCATGGGACTGGTGTATTTTCTGGGTCTCTAGGACTATGGGCTAGGAGTCAGTGCTGTTCTCCTTGCCTGAATCTACACAGCAAAGGAAAGGGCTGAGGCTCACTCCCCTGTTAACTAAGCCTTGGTCTTGCCCATGAGTGGCACTGACCAGAGCACGGCTTAGGCAAGGAGGAGACTGGTACTAGGAATTTCCTTGCCTGTGAGAACCACTAGCACCCCACTGAGTCTTTCGCCTTTCTGCAGTAGGTGCCCTCAGCTCAGCAGAACAGCAGAATAGAATAGAGCACTGGAATGGGCTTCACTGTCATCTTGGGTGGCTTTAGGATCCCCATGGATACAGCCTTCTGGGTGTATCTAAGAGAGTTTTCCAGAAATGTTTAACTGATCTGGGAAGACACATTTAAATAAAGCATGTAGGAGTCATTGCTGTTCTCCTTCCTAGCAGTGACTCCTAGCCCATAGTCCTAGAGACACAGAATATATAGTAGCAGCATCACACTGGGATCTGCTGGACCCATGAAAAAAGAGAAAGTGAGCTGAATGCCAACATTCATCCCTGCTTCCCGACAAAAGACACACTGTGAACAACCGCTTCATGCTTCTGCTGTCATGACTTCCCTGCTGTGAACTCTCCAACTGAGCCAAAATTAGGGCCCTTTAAAAATTATTTCTGTTTTTTATGTGTGTATAGAATTTTATATGTACGAATGTTTTGCCTGCAAGTATGTTCACCATGTGCGTGTCTGGTGCCCTGCCCATAGAGGTCAGAAGAAGGCTTCAGATCACCTAGAACCGTAGTTATGGATAGCTGTGAGCCTTGTTGGTGCTTAGAATTGAACCTGGGTTCTCTGCAAAGGCAGCAAGTGGCCTTAACCACTGAGTCATCTTCATCTCTCCAACCGTGACGACCCTCCCTTTAAGTTGTTGTTAGGTATTGGCACAGCGATGAGAAGGGTAAATTGGCACTAGAAATTGGGGATCATTTCTGTAATAAACCTGGCCATGTGATCTGTAGGTCTTTGGAACTGGTATGCATGAGCACTGTAGAAGAGTTTGGAGCCGAAGTCTAGAGAAGCCCAGGAATGCTTGCTGTGAACTGCCGTATGGGTGCTGGGATTTGAACCAGGGACCTTTGGAAGAACAGCCAGTGCTCTTACCCACTGAGCCATCTCTCCAGCCCCTATGATGCTTACTGTAAGCAGAGCGTAGTGGGCCATCTTGGTAGAGTTTGGAAGACCTGGATGCCCATGCCTTCCCTGCATGTGCTCTTGACCTGTGTGAGGCAGAACAAAGGCTTCTCCCTTAAGTTGCTGTCAGGGACCTTAATTTGACTACAGTGACCAGTGCAACCACAGAGGTTGGAGCATGTCCGAGGCCTCGCTATTAGAATGAAGACTGACACCCAGCCCTCACGAGTAGAAGAAATATTTTGCTGTACATTCTGTTGGGTTGATGGTAGAATAAGCAAGGAGGGAAGCCGAGAAATGGGAAAAATGCCGTGGATGCCTGGTGTCTCAGAATCTTCTTCCAGTGCACAGGACTAAGCATTCAGGGTGTTGATGGGCGTGGCTGAGAGCGAGTTGTCACTTCCATGGAATGAGACAGCAGCACCCCACTGCCTTCATAACACAGCAGCTGTAGCAGAGTGCTTATGACATACGTCAGGGGACCCAAGTGCTTTCTGTACCCCCTTTCTCTGGGCCTCTTGGCCCTGACCCCTCCCCACAGGCCCCACTGTGCATTGAGTTCTTTTTTTTTTTTTTTTTTAGACGGGTTTTTCTGTGTAGTCCTCACAGTCCTGGACTCGCTTTGTAGACCAGGCTGGCCTCAAATTCATAGAGATCCACCTGCCTCTGCCTCCTGAGTGCTGAGATTAAAGGCGTGCACCACCACGCCCGGCTTCCACTGAGTTCGTAACCCAGGGATTGGTGGCAAGGAAGATGATGAAGCCCATCAAGTCCTTGTGCCACCCGCCATTTTCCATTCCTTTCCAATCCACTCACAATTTGCTCCCTGCGGGGTATAATGAACATTTGAAAATGTGACTTCTCTCTTCCAGTCTCAAGCCTTGCTTAAATCTTTCCTCCTGGAGAATCCTAGGGTCCAGGTAGACCCAGGACCATCTTCCTTAGGTAGTGGCAGTACAGGGTTGGAGGCCACATTGGGCCTTCCCTAGAGGCAAGACAGTACCAGCACTCTTGGTGGTCAGGGCTCTTTGATTAGCTTTGCAATATGCATTCTCTTTCCTCTCACCCTTCTAAATATTTAGACTTCCTGCTGAAATATTTAGGCAGAACTGTGTACTTCTCTGGCTGTTGTCACCCACTCCCCCAGGCCCTACTGTAACCCAACTGCAGCTGTTTAACTAGGTTCCCCCCCCCTACAAGGGGGATGCTTGTCACAGTCTAGGAGAAGCTGGTGGCAGGACCAGCTTGGCTCTATTGTGTAGCTTGGACGCTGGCCCTGTAGACCACCAGGAATCTTATCAGCCTCATCCAGGGGACTGCACGCCTCAGAATTCCTCCACTTGTCTGCGTGGATGTATACTTGGGATGAGGAAAGAAAACCCTCGTTTGAGCAGTTGTGAAGATAAAACCTGATTATAACCAGAGTCCCAGTCTTACCTATATAGTAGTTTGTGCTGTGTGATCAGATTTTACCACTTCATACTCAGTCATTTATCGAAGAAGGATTGATTTCCTTTCAATTAGACCGTAAGGACCCAACTTGGTACATCTTCCTATCCCCAGACATGTGTGACCAGGCCCAGTTCTCAAGATGTCCAGTAGAAGTAAGTACTTGCTTCATGTTCTGTCACGCTCAGGTGCCCAGTGGCATGTGCTTTCTCATGAACATCTGATGAGGAAGAGGCCAGGCCTCATGCAAGATCAGAGTGAGGTAGCTTCAGCCCATAGTGCTGCACTTACTGGCCTTGGTCTCTCAGATTTTGAAAGAAGTGATCAGTGTTTATGGGTAGTGGAGATGGTCCCAACAGGTAAAGGTGCTTACTCTCAAGCATGATAAATCCTGGGAGAGAACTGACTCTTTTTTTTGTTTTGTTTTGTTTTCGAGACAGGGTTTTGAAGGGGCTGATAGGTTAATATAAGTTAGATTTA
>CAJQZJ010032031.1:13118029-13130384 GCA_907164525.1 Lophiomys imhausi | reverse complement strand
AGGACCCCATGAGAAAGAATTAAGGAGCTGGAGGGGAGGTGTAATCATCTCTTAGTTGTGAGGTGTCACCTGCCACCTCTCTGTCAGACCCACACTTGTAATAGGGACCTCTACTTGGCCTCCCCAGGTTTAGTGATGCCTGCTTCCCATAGGACACTGGTTACCACTTGGAGAGAATCTTTAGTCTTTCCTCCAGTGGTTCTCATGCCACCCAGACACAGCCAGGGACAGGTAGGTTGTTTTCAGTATGGCTGAGGTCTGGGTGGGAGAAGAGAGCTTTATGGGTGTTTATTTTGGCCAGGGTAGCCTTTGTGTCTACTGTAGGGCTCTTGCTGCTCCTGCGCACCATCCCCCATGCAGGATGGAGGTAGGCACCTGTCCACAGACCCTGCAGTAGAAGGAATGGTCAGACCCATTCCTCCCCATCACTGCTGTTCAAACAAAGCTCCTGTCCCCTGGGCTGTGGAATGCATCCTGCCAATGTTGACTTTGGAAAGATGCCCTTCCCCTCCCAGCATCCCTGCCCCCCTGCAGAGCTGCCAAGGGGATAAATGCTGAGCAGGCTAACTGGGGCAGGCTGGTGCAGGAGTGTCTTGTCAGCACCCCAAAGGTAGGTAACAGGAAGAGGAAGGTTGTCCTGATTAACAGCTTTTCCACACACACCCCAGTCACCTCTCCTAGACTCTAGGCTCAGCCCAGTATCCATTGGAATGGCCGGCCCAATGAGTGGGACTCACTAAGTTATGTTTGGGGAAACCTTGGAAGAGTTGCTGTGTGACCAGGTCTCTGAGCCAAAGACTTGCTCACCAAAGCCAATTAAACAGGGAGTGTGCCAGCTATATGCTCAGTACTCATGTAAATGGCAGTGGGACTGAAGAGAGATACTAGAGGCCACGTACCTTCCCTTGGAGTCAGTGGGGCTTAGTGTGTGTTAAGGATAGTTAACCATGTAGTGCCCAGAAAAAGATGCGGGCCTAGCATGCTGTAACACCACCATAAGCCCTTTCAGCAAGAAAATGTAGTTTGGGATGTTGTGGTATTCCCTGATGCTGGGCTTGGGGGCTGACTTCCTTTGAACTCCATCTCTCAGGACACTGTACTGTAGCTTGTCATGTCCTTTTTCTTTCCCACCCTCTCTGAAGGGCTCTTGACTTGTGCCCTGTTGCACCTGAAACTCAGGACCCTGTTGGAGAGTAATCATCAATGAACAACCGTTAACGAACGGGCATTGCCCAGCTAATTTGTTCCCTGCCTCTTTTCTTGCCAGCAGCCTCCAAGCCTGGATGCAGTGCTGTCCCAGGCCTCCCTTGGCAGATTTCAGTGTGCCCACCTTCAATCCCGAAGATGGTCTAGGCAGGCTGTCCCCATCTAGCAAGCACCCTTGAGACTGACATCACTCCTGCCTGGAGTCTGTGAGCACATTCTTGGCTGGGAAACTTTGTCCCCATGAGAGGCAGGTCCGTAGGTTGCCGCTGAAGGTGTGTCAGTGTCTCCCTAAGAGTCTGGCAGTGCCCTCCCACCCCCACTAGAGGATGTGCAGCTTTAGAGTCATGGAGGGCACCTTTGGTTGCTATTCTAGAAGGTTCCTATTGCTACCGAGAACACTGAGGACGAACGGAGGTGTGTTTTGACAGGGACTGAAACTTCGTGTCACCAGTGCCCCTGTTTGTTCTGTCGGATTATTATGTATCTTTGTGGTTGTTTGTTTTGCAAGCACTGCCCCCCAGCTCTTTTTGTGTCCATATCTTAAAATTTCCCAGGACACACAGCTTCCTGAAGCTAGTTCCCCATCTGTCCCCATACTCTTGCACACACTGCCCCATGGCTTTGCTCCTACAGTATTAACCTCTGTTCATTGATCAAACTGGTATGCTTCAGCCTGTGTCATGAGTGGTCCCTCTCCAGACTGTACAGGAGCCCAGGTGCCTGAGTGCCCTGGACACGGTGGTTCCTACTGAGCGATTTTTAAAAGTAGGTTTGAAGTTCAAGCCACACTTCAGATTTACAAAAACAAGCCGGGGTATATAAGTTTAGCACTGACTCACAGAAACTCAATTTAAAAACAGAAGCCAGGCAGGGCCATGCTTTGGAGACTGGATTATTGATGCCTTTTTCTATTTCTGCCTTGCACATTTTCTGTAATGCAGTTATATTGTTTTTATAAAAAAGAACTTGATTTTTTTTATTGCACAAAATGCATGCATGTACTGTTCACCCGTTTCACACTAATTGTTTTGATGTGCAGGAAACCCAAAGCTGGTTTTAACAGAATGTCTTCTGAAAGCCAGTACCCTTTCAGTAGTCAGTGAACAGTGGACAAGCAGTCTTTCAGTTTAGTTGCTAGAGTAGTGCTAAGGATGATGGCAAGAACTTTCTAGAACTGTGTAGCCTGCTGAGCAATAATGTCGTGAGCATTCGAGAGACTCAGGGCCTGGAGGAAAGAGAGTGGAGGTTTGAGATCAGGCTGGGGAGATGACTCCATTTTCTTAACTGAGTTCAGATTTCCACACGATGTGAAAAGCCAGCCATGTCAGTGTGAGCCTCTAATTCCAAGACTGAGGAAGCAGGCAGGAGAATTTGTGGGTCTTGTTGGCCAGCTCTGCTAGCTAATCAGCAAGCTTTAGGTTTATTGAGGAAGACAATCAACTTTGGCATTGGTGCGCGTGCACGCGCGCACACATACAGACAGACACACACACACACACACACACTCTCTCTCTCTCTCTCTGTTTAAGACTGATCACCTAGCCTAACATGGGCATGTAGGTCCATTGTACAGCCAGCTGACTGTTCCCAGGGTTGATCCGTGCCTTGCACAGGTGACAACTCTTCTGGAGGTCTGTCAACAAGTGAGGTCCTGACCCCTAGATGCCTCCAGCCTTGCCACGCATCACCCTGTATTTGAGATTAGCAGGAAACAGAAGCTTAGGCAAGAGATGAAATGGGTTACTGTGTGGTCACTGTGGCCTGAGGCTTAGGCCAACCTGATGGCCCAGGGGAGGCACACACGGCCTAGGGGGAGGTGGAGGTGGGGTTTGCTTGATCTAGACTCTACAAGTGGGACATGCCAAGATGCGCTTTTGTTTCTTAATATGATCGCCCATTGAAGCTGTTTAAATGAATTAAATGAAGAAAGTTCAGATTGCATTGTCAGTCACTGGCCGAGTTTCAAGCTCTCAGTAGCCATATGAGACTGCACAGATGAGCCTCTCTCTTAGTGCAGAGAGTTTTGCTGGAGTGCACGCTGCTCTCTTTTGCTGCTGGTAGTGAAGTACCACATATGTCTTTGTAAGCTGTGAAGAAAAGAAGTTCAGTTCTGGCCCGCCGTCGAGGGACTGTGTCTGACACTGGGCTCTTGCTGGCAGCATCCTGAGGTGGTGCATCACAGCTCATGCTGAAAAACAAGTATCAGAATATGAGACTATGATGTGTGTGTATGCGTGCACACACGTGTATGTATCTGCTTTCTTATAAAGCTACTAGGATTCAGTCATAGGGGCCCCACCCTGATGACCTTATCTAGCCCTGATCCCCTCCCTAAGGCACAGCTCAGAACACCACAGTTGGATTAAATTTCCACCCTCTTAATATCTCACCATAGGGATTAAATTTCCACCCTCTTAATATCTCACCATAGGGATTAAATTTCAGCCCATGAACCCTTTTTTTGGGGGGGGCACACTCATATCTAAGCCACAGGCGTACAACATGAGAGCACTGGAATACCACATGCTTGTGTGTGGCTTGTCATCATGTGTTCCTGACCTGAGGGAGGGCTGGTGGCACATCCAAGTTTAGAAGGGAGGTGGAATGAGGTTTTTGTTGTTGTTTTTTAAGGTGGGTGGAATATATGCCTAAGTGATTGCCTTGGTCCTTGCTTATTTCCTGTCTGGTTTACTTTGTTTTATCTTTTGAGACAAATTCTTGTTGTGTAACCGAGGCTAGCTTTGGACTTGTGATCCTCGTGCTTCGGCCTCTGAGGGCATGTTCCACCTTGCCTACTTGCCTTGCTGTCTTTGTGCCTTTGTGTATCCCTGCTTCCCTCCTTACTACTGGGCCCCAGGGACTATCCTGGCCTCACTTTTTTGCCTGTTTTCTGTCCTCTCAATATTATCTTTCTGCATAACTCTTCCCTTGGCCAGCCTGGCCTCTGCTTTGGCTACAGGTCCTCCTGAGCAGGCAGTGGCTTGTCCTGCCTTTGTATTGCCCCTTTCTGGGCACATGGCTGTGGCTGAGCAAAGATTTGAATGAGTCAGTTGGCTCTGTTCCAAGCTGCATGGGACAGGGAACATTCAGCCACAGCTCTGATTCCACCTTCTTTGGGTTAAATGGGTTGAGTGACCGCCCTGCATATGGGTGGGGTGCTGGTCCTTGGCTGGACAAGGCATTTGCTGCAGCCAGACACAACTGCCCCTTTGTCCCTCCATAGAGAGGAATGGCTCAGAGGCCCCAGGGGAGAATGGAGGTGAAAAAGCCTCCTTGTTCTTCCATCTTTCCCTTCAGTCTCACCCTGTTTTCCCTGGGATTGACCAGAAGCCCATTGACCTCATGTTAGAATGGGGTGGGCCAAGGGCCCTGAAGAGAGCAGGATGTGTCCTAGAGTCTGATGCTGGGTTAATTTTATTATTAATAGATACTTTATGTGTATGGTGTTTTGCCTACACGTATGTCTGCACACCACCTGTGTGCCAGGTCCCCCAAAAAACAGAAGAAAAGATTTGATCCACTGGAACTGGAGTTAGCAAATGTTTGTGAGCTGCCACATGGGTCTTCTGGAAGAGCCCAAATGCTCTTAACTGAGGAACCATGTCTCCAGCCTCTAGGGTAGTTTTTGAGTGACTGCTGGCCAGTGCGGAGACTTGGAGATTTCTGCTTCAGCAGATGTGAGGACAGATGGAACTTCTGGCAGTTTTAAGAAAGTCCTTCCTGCTGCTCTGAGGAGGACATCTTCTATGCCTGAGTTTCAGGTCTTTCTTCAGTTTCCTGACAACATGTAGCCCACCTTTCCCTACAATTCCTAAAGTCTGTAGACTGCAAGTTTGTGGTTGAGGAGCATCTGCCTGGCTTCATGCTTGCTGTGGACCCTTTTGCTGTAGTTCTGAGAACTGGTGGGTAGGTGATATGTGTGCATACATTTATATGTGTGCATACATGCATTTATTTATTGTTTTTCAAGGCAAAAGTCTTACTACCTATTTAAAAAAAAAAAACAAAAAACAAAACAAAGCTGGGCGTGGTGGCACACACCTTTAGTCCCGGCACTTGGAAGGCAGAGGCAGATGGATCTCTGTGAGTTTGAGGCCAGCCTGGTCTACAGAGTGAATTCCATTACAGCCAGGACTACACAGAGAAAACTTGTATTGAAAAAGCTAAAAAAACAAAAACAAAAACAAAAAATATTCACAGCCCCTCAGGGGAGGGGCGAGGAGAGTGGCAGATGTGTGAGCAGGGCAGGGGCCTGCTTACATCTGGGCCCTAGTTTTGCTGTGGGCCTTATCTCTGGTAAGATTCTTATGTTGTGCCAGCAACAGTTTCCATTTCCTGTTGCCTCGCTTGTCCCTGGTCCTGGGCCCCAGGTTAGTGAGGGTGGGAAGTTTGTTTCTTCAGCTCCTGCCACAACCCTCATCTCAGCCTAGCTCCTCTGTCCCAGAAGAGCCCAGGCTGTGTTTTTCCATCACCTCAGTACAAAATAGCACTGTGCTTAACCTGGTGGCATCCCACACTGTGTATTTGGCTTGTGTTGATAAGTGGGCGGGAGACCGTTCATGCAGAGCACAAAAGCAGAGGCAGCTATTCTGGGTGGCCCCTCTGTGTTCTCACATGCCATAGTGGTGAGTGGAAGGAGCTGCTTCCCCCACACTGGGGTTTCTCTATATGTCCTTCTTGCGGTCACTATATTGGGGGGCTCCTATGGACAGAATCCTTGATAAGAGATTTGAGAGGGAGAACCTATACTTCAGGGTCATAGTCCCTTGTACCTTGCCCGGTGGTTTGGGGGGCTGGGGGGTATCATGGTCTCAGCTGTGACTCAGGTCTTCTAGTGAGTTGAGTCTGGGTCTCAGAAGCCACTGAGGCAGAGAAAGCATTCCACAGCACTGCCCCTCCTTCTCCTGACCCACAGAGTACCGTCCATGCCAAGATGCCTATGCCCAGTTCCTGGCAGTTTCTTGTACAATTTATTCCAGAAAGGATGGAGGCCAGCTGTTGTCTGTCTCCAGCCAGTGACTAAAGTAGAGGAAATGGCCTTGGACCACAGCCGGGGGCGGGGTGGGGGTGGAGGTGGAGGTTAGGTCCGAGTCAGGCAATAAGGAAAGGGTTTCGTGACAGGTGGTTGGCTCTCGGAAGGAGCCGACAGGGAGCTTTGTGGAGAAGATGGGGCAAGATCATGCTTGGAAGCATGAACGAATATCAGCCCCTCAGTCAGGCCCTGGAGGCCAGATTTGGATGAGAAAGGGACAAGCGGTCAGGTAGACTGTTTCCTGTAGTTAATACAGCCACCTAGCACCCCCGTAAAATTATTTTATTTTTTAATTAGTGAAGAGGTTTACAGTTTAACCACTTGGTCATCTTAAACAAATTATAATCAGTGAGCTGCTTCATAACCCCTTATCATCAGAAACCCAGCCTTTAAGAATGGGTGGGTAGTTACTCATTATCCAGGCTCACAGCCACAGGTGGAAGGAAGAAGGGGTGTGGCGGTAAAGCTTTCTCTGTTGTCCATGACATCTTGAGGGACACATAGGACAGATTCAACCGCACTCCTCACGGTGCAGGTATAACCTGGAATTAGCGAGTGACGGGTGGAGGAGCAGGCATCCTACAGGGGAGGCAGGAGCTGGGAGACCCTTCTAGGCAGTTGTGCTCAGACTAGGACTGGCAGCCACTGGCATTGCAATGGTGGTTCCTTCTCCCCTTCCAGCAGAGCCCCAGGTAATGGCATGCACAAAAAGACCTGTGGACATTCAGCCACCTTGGACATCCCTCACTCAGCCCCACCCTCCTCTCCCCACTCAAGTCTCTTCCCTCTGGAATATAGTTCCAAAGTCGACAAGGAGTTGACTCTATGGACCAGGACTTGGGGAGGGGGAAAGCTGCTGGGACCTGGAAGCAGTCACTACCCCCTAGTAGTGTACCCCACTCATCTCAGCACTGGCATCACACTGGCAGGCAGATGTCCCAGAAACCCCATCATTCATTGGTTAATATGGAGTGCTATCCCCTGGGGGTTCTGCTTTGGGTTTATCGGTGTGGGTGACATCTGCCTTCTGAGCTCTGACCCATTTAGGCAATATTCATAGTGAGTCACATAAACAGATGCCCGGCAGCATGATGAAGTGTGATGAGGGACTGAGGACCGCCCTCCTGGAGAAGGAGATGAAACCAGACTGAAGAAAGATCATGAGCCGAAGGCAGGTGCCACGGGAGCGTGTGAGTGGAAATCCACCAAGCTTGAGCCACTGTTCTGATCTCTGATCTTCAGGGTGGTGATAATTGGCCACAAGCAATGTCTCACATAGCAGTCATGGGCCCTCAGGACAGAGGTACTTCTCTCTGATCCTTTGTTCTGTGTGTAAAACAACCACAGCCACATCCACTCTTCTTCCAGTATCTACTCTTAGACATGCTGTACACTCAGCACCATGATTCCCACCATAGCCCAAGTGGAACCATGGTCCTCCTAGTTTACAGATATGGGTAATTAAACCTGGTATGGTGTCAGGACATGCCCCAGGTGTCCTGCTTGTGGGCCTGGGGATGCCTGTCCAAAGCCAGGACCTTGAGTCGCTCCCAAGGGAGAGTCCCAAACTGGACAGACCCTTGGGGGTTTTGAAGTGAACTTGTTTGTCAGTCTGGATGTGTGTGTTCAGAACAGATCTGGGCTACAGAGGCTCGGAAGCAAGCAGGCACTCGGCAGGGCAACTGAGCTGTAGGTGAGCCAGCTCGGTCCCAGGCTGTGAGGCATGGGTGGGGAGATGGCTAGTCAGCGGTTCCCACAGTGACCTCCTTTGTAGCCCGCTCGAGGTGCTGTTTTTAGAAACCTTGAGCAACGGCTTCCTGTGGTTACTCCTTCTTCTCTCCTCAAGGTCAGATCCGAATTGTATAAAGTAGGGAGCCTAAGCACACACACACCCTAAAGATGTGGCCGAGATTAGATAAGGGTGTGTGGTCATGGCCCTTACGGTGCTCAGACACCCATGCCGACCTAGAGTCTTCCTTTTCAAACTTTACAAAAAACTGACAGTCCACACGTGTACAGTGTTGTTGATCATTTCCACCACACGCTACCCCTTCTCCATGATTGCCCTCAACGTATGCCCCTTTGGTCATCATGTCCCCAATTAGTGCTATCTATGCACACATAGGCAACAGCGGGAACCACATCGCCTAAGAAAATAATCCCTCCTTCCCTAGCAGGCATCAACTGCCTATCTCCTCAGTTAGGCGTGGATGGATCCTCATGAGCCCCTCCTGACTGACTTGAAGTCTTGGTAACCATTGCTGCTGTGAGTCCCTGGGGGTACAGCAGCCATGCCATATCACACGCAGAAGCTGGCACCTTTTGGCATTTCTCTGATATGCCTTCAGCCCTCTTTCACAGTGTTCCCTGTACCTTCTTGCTCTGCTCTGAGTGGCATTTCCCTAGCACCGTCCCAAGGTTGACATTGGAGAGTCAGGTGTTTCTGTGGAAAGGGATCCTCAACCAAGAGTTGTCGGGCTTCTTATGGCTCTGCCACCAACTTGCTGTGTGGTGTCAACCATGTCATTGTCACCGACCCTTTCAGCAGATTCCTCAATTCATAAATGGTAAGAGGGATATCCAGGGATATATATCCTTTCCCCCCTAGAAGGTCCTTGTGTTACAGAGAGGGATTGTGGGAGGTTTGAAGGCCTGAGAGTGCTGGTGCCTGCTGTATGGAAGAGAGAAGGGAGATGATGAGCCTCCGACTGACCGACCCTCCATTTGACGTGGAGAGTGAGTGTACTCCCTGCTCCTCTGGAATGGCTAAATTCAGTACAAGGGCCTCAGAGCCCTCAACTATCCTTGGCAGGAAGTTCCTCTTCCTAGTAATGCACATCCTCAGCCTGGTGGGCCTAACTGAAGCCATTCCCCACACCTCTCTCTCACACTGTGGGCACCCTCATGGCACTGGTCAGAGGGGTGAGAGATGCTAAGCACCTTTGAGGTCTGGATTCTGATGGTGGAAAGGGATGAAATCACAAACCCAAGGCCAGGCATCTCAGAGAGGACACACACTAGCACAGAGCAGGGACTCGGGCCCCTTTCAGGAGGGCAGTGGTGGTTAGTTGGGTGGGGGCTCAGAGATGCTGCAGGGAGCATGAAAGATGCCCCTCTAGTCTTGTCTCTCTCGTTGGCTGAAGGTCTATTCCAAGAGCTTGGCTCCAGAGGAGCCAGCTGGTGTGTATTGGGTGGGAAGGGCCCTTTCCTGTTCCCCAGGGCTACTAGCTCTTGCTAGAGCAGCTGTGCTTGGTGACTGTATCCACACACAGGGATCTCCAGCCCTCCAGGTGCCTTGCTGACAATTCCATCCTGAGCTCAGACCTGCCCCCCACCCCCAGCCTTTCACTGAACTCCTGCTCAGCCAGTCCCTGCCAAACTCTGCATTCATGGGAGGAGTGAGCGCTGGCTGCCAGGAACTGGGCAGGTGACCATCTCCCAGGCTGAGAACAATGGGGACAGGGCCACCTGCCTTGTTTTCTTTGTCCCTTCCAAGTAAGGACAGGGTTCCCAGGCCTGTGAAAGTCGGAAACCCAGAGGTAACTGCTAAAACCCTGGAGTTCCAGAGAGCGTGAGATCTAGCTGGTGCCTCTGGGCCCCATGGAGGCTGCTGAGAGATGAGGGCAGCAGGGGAACCCCAAAGTTGGATGGGAGGACATTCACACACAAAGTGCTGACGGGGGGGGGAGGATAGGGGGGGGGGGTGGAGCAGACTTTCATCCTTTGGGTTCAGGGCAGCTGTTTTGAAAATTGGTTGAGAGGATGGGCAGGGTGGTTTAGTCAGTGAAATGTTTGCCATGCAACCATGAAAACCCTGGTTCACATCCAGTGCCCAAGTGAAGATTCAGGTGCAGAGACATGTGCCTGTAATCCCAGCTCTGGGAAGGTACAGGCAGGTGGGTTCCTGGATCTCTTTAGCTAGCCAGCTTAACTGAATCTGTGAGTTCCAGGTTCTGTGAGAGACCCCGAGGAACACACCAGAGGACAGTCTCTGGCCTCCACTTGCACAGACATTTGTGCATATGTGTGTTCACACAAACACAGACATGCTCATTTGCATGTGAAAATTGGCTATATAATGTTAGGCTCCCCTGGAAAAGCTTTTAAGCATCAATTTTCCAATTCAACCCCTGACGATTTCTCTGGGGGTTAAGACTTAGCTAAAGGCTCCCCTCACCTATGTTCAGATATTGTCCTGGTCAAGAAGCCACAGCGCACTAATCTTCCTTTGTGGTTTCACTTTCTGCGGTTTCTGATTACCTATGGTCAGCTGTGGTCTAAAAGCATTCAACAGAAGATTCCAGAAGTAATTCACGAACCTTAACTAACTTCTGAGTCACATGGTGAAATTTCATGCTCTTTGCTACTTCCTGCCTGGGACATGAATCATCCCTTCTCTTCTTCTCATGAAGTGTATCCACACTGTGTCCGGTACCTGCCCGTTACTCAGTCATGGTGTTGTGTTGCCGTAGTACTGTGGACCATTGGTCCAAATAGTACATAGCTCCCCGTTTTCTGGTGTTGTTCTATGTTGTCTTGGAAAACACCTGCACAGATGAGTGGAATTCTGTATAATGACCCCTAAAGCATGCAGAGAGTAAACATGTCATTTTCCACCCTGTCTCATGGGTTGGCTGGGTCTCTGGGGCTCCGAGTTTAAATTTGGGTGTGGGTCTCACTGTGTGGCCGTCATGGCAGTGTGTGTGTGGAACTTCACCTGTGCACAATGGGGTGTAGGCAAGCTGGTTGCTTCTTCGATGGGTGAAGGGACAGCAGGCTGGGTGGGCACCGGACCCATTCTTTCAAGGACAGACCATGAGTATAGACAGGAAAGGGCCTCCCCTCCAGGGTGAGACAGTTGGGGAAGGCAGAAGGCAAACTGTGGGCCTGGCAATGGGGCTCCTGACATGGGAGCTAGGCTAGTACTCAATAGCTTTTGATGCTGAAAGCAATACATAGTTTGAACCTGTTAAAGAGGAGAAGGGGTAGGGTGAGGAAAGGGTGCTGGTCTGGGCAGTAGAAAATTGGTATTTGAGTAGGTCATGCTCAGATCTTGTTTTGTGGAGAAGACGTAGGCAGAGACGCTAAAGGTTCCTGGAGAGGCTCCAGGTCTTGGTACACTGTACCATCTAAGTACACTGGAACTGCAGCAACTGATGGAGGAACAACATGGTGTGGTCCTCCCCCAGGCCATCCATCATCTGTACCAAGGAGATGCTGTTAATCATCTCTTACCCAGAGAGAGGGTAAGGCAAGACCACCGTGAGCTGGGCCTCCAGCTGGCACAGGGAGGGAGGTGGTACCACGGGACTCCTGCCTGCCTATACCTTGCTCTGAACTATGGCTGCCCTCTTGAGACACACCCCAGTCACCCTGGGCTGGGGAGAAGGCAGTGAAGAAAATACCGAGAATTCCTTCTCCTTGCCTGCTCAAGCAGAACGATGGAGGGCCTGAGCCCCACAGCCCCCACTTCCTCCCACCCTGCACTAAAGGCAGATGCCGAAGTTTTTGTTTTGTTTAATTTTTTATTCTGCTTTGAGAGAAATTATTTTCTTGTTGGTTTGCTTTGGTGTGTGTTTTTGAAATAGGATCTTGATGTACATAGCCCAGGCTGGCCTTGAACTTGTGATTCTCCTCTTGCCTCTTCTGGAATGTTAGGATAGTAATTATTTATTTGTTTTTCAAGACAGTTCTTCACTGTTTAGCCCTGGCTGTCCTGGAATTCACTCTGTAGACCAGTCTGGCCTCGAACTCACAGAGAATCACCTGCCTCTGCCTCCTGAGTGCTGGGCTTAAAGGTATGCACTACCACCACCCAGCAACTTTGGGGGGCAGTTTTTTTAAAATCTGTGAACACGTATCTACAGGGCTTAGTATTCTAAACTTCAAGATGGTTCTTTGGGCAGTCCAGCCTGGTCTTGACAGTCCCTCTTCACAGAGACTCTGTATTGTTAAAAGTTTCAATTATCTTCTGTAAGCAAGCCTAGCACCTCTTCCCTAAACCCCTAGTTTACTTTGAGAAAATAGTTCAAAAGGTAGAGTTGGCCTGGCCTGGGATAGAGATGATGAGGTAGGTGTGTGTGTGTGTGTGTGTGTGTGTGTGTGTGTGTGTGTGTG
>CAJQZJ010032031.1:13062706-13104294 GCA_907164525.1 Lophiomys imhausi | reverse complement strand
CCCCCCCCCCCAGGGTGGTTCCCAGACAAGGGAGGCCTTCTCCCCACAGCCCTGCCCCCTCAGCCCTGCTCTCCTCCTCTGCTTAATCCCCACAGGCAATGAAGAGGTTCTTTGTCCCATTTGTGTGAAGGCCTGCGCCTGTCCCAGCCACCCATACTCAGTGCTTGGTGCCTGTGGCCTGCATAGCTTCCTGGTTCCTAATCTTCCTGAAACCATTTTGAACCAGCCTTGGCCTGTGCCCTCCCTGCTGACCTCCACCTCTGCTCCCAGAGGTCATTTCTCCAGCTGCTTTGCCCAGAGGGCAGGTGGAGGTCATGCCTCTGCCCCTTTTTGTGTGGAATGCTGTGAGGGGGCAGCTGAGTGGGTGGAGGGAACAGGACGCTTGCTTCAGTGAACACTCCAGACCCCAGCTTCCTGGGGCCTGCCTGCTGTCTGGATGTAAATTTAGAGGCACAACCCTATCATTGTTTAGTCTCAGGGGCCCGGAGCCTGCTGAGGGGAACAGCCTGTGGTATTGGGAAGCCCAGTGGTAGGTACCTTTAGCCATACTTGGAGCTCAGTGAGACACCAGACCCATCCTCCCATCTTTAGTATCTGTAACAATAGCCACCACTCAGAATACAGCACTCTGATTCTGTCTCAGTTCCATGGTGCTGAGGTTAGAAACCAGCTATGTGAGCCTGTGATATCATTACCGTCGTTCCCGGAGTCCGCTTGTGATCCGGAGCCCTGTGCAAGATTGCCTTTGGAGCAGGGCACCTCCTAAGTGAGGCTCTGGCTCCTGCTCTGGGGAAGGCCCTAATCAGGCCTGAGGATGCCACTTCCAGACCCTTCCCTTAACTTACTTCCCTGCTTGGAAGGCAGGATGCAGATCAAGGTAGCTGCAAGCACAGAGTTACAAAGGATAGCTTCTAAAATTACATTTATTTATTTGTTTGTTGGGGGTTAGCCCATGTGGAGGTCATGGGACAGTTTTCAGGAGTTGGTCCTGTCTTTCTACCATGAATGTCCCGGGGGTTGAATTCAGGTCCTTGGGCTTCCCAGCAAGCCCCTTTGCCCATTGAGACGTGTCACCTGACCATGAAGGAAATCTTAACTAATTCTCTAGAAGGGAGAGGAACCTCTGGAGCTGTGGGGTGAAGGTGGGGAACTTTCTGGAGCCTGTGGTCACAGAGGGGCATGCAGAATGGTGGAGCCACCCAGGCCAGTTCATCAAAGAGCTACCCTGAAGAGGGCAGAGATGGGGGAGGCAGGCTCCACCTTGTGGGAGGGTAAAGACAGTTCAGAGTGGCTCTTGCTAGGTCAGCGCTTCCTGGGTCATCTCGACCCAACCACCAGCATCATTCATAGTAAATCAGTTAAGTCTCTCCCAGTGCCAAGGCTGCCAGCACCCCCAATGTCCAGCTTCCATTCCCTTTTTAACTGAGCTGTGATGCACCCACTAGCTGGGAGGAGCGGAGACATGAATGAAAAGATGAATACTCATGGGTTAGTTACTTAGCAGTTGTCCCAAAGAGCCCCTTTAACTCACCTCGCCCCCTAAGTAGCCTCGGTTCTGACTTTTTGCAGTTGGAGAAACTGAGGCTCAGAGATGAACTATGCTGGAGCCACAGTCTTTCAGGTAGAAGATAGGTGGGGGCTGTGTGTGTGTGTACCGTGTGTGAGAAACTCAGGTGTCGCTGCTCAGAAGCCATCTAACCTTGGGTTTTTTTTTTGTTTTGTTTTGTTTTGTTTTTGAGACAGCCTCATTAGCCTGGAGCTCACCTAATTAGACTAGGTGTCTGGCCAGTAAGCCTCAGGGCCCTGCCTGTCTTCAATGCCCTAGCACTGGGATTATAACTGCATTCCATTATACCTGGCCTTTTATGTTGATTCTTAAAAAATATACATGTATATGAGTGTTTTGCCTGCATGTATATACATGAGCCACATGTGTGCCTGGTGCCTTCAGAGGCCAGAAGAGGGTGTCAGAGCCCTGGGAACTAGAGTTTCAGAGTCGCCATGTTGGTGCTAGGACTGGAACCTGGGTCCTTGGGGAGAACAGTGAGTGCTCTTAATCACTGAACCAACTCTGCAGCCCTTAGTGGATTCTGATGCTGGGACAGGTCCTTGTCTTTTTTTTTTTTTTTTGGTTGAGACAGGGTTTCTCTGTGTAGCCCTGGCTGTCCTGGACTCACTTTGTAGACCAGGCTGGCCTCACACTTAGAGAGATCCACCTGCCTCTGCCTCCCACGTGCTGGGATTAATGGAGGACCACCACGCCCAGCTCCCAGGTCCCTTTTTGTCACGTGCTCTGCTTGGGGTTTTATCAGACAGCACAGCTTCAGCTGTTGCTTTTGGTGGGGCCCCGCTGACCCTCTGGGCTTCCTGTCTTTATAGGTGTGAACCCCAATGCCAACTACCATGCCCTGTATCGATACTTTGTGGAGCTTTGGATCTACCTGGGGCTGGCCTGGCTGTCCCTCTTTGTCAACTGGAAGGTGAGCATGTTTGTGGAAGTGCACAAAGCCATTAAGAAGAGGCGCCGGCGGCGGAAGGAATCCTTTGAGAGCTCCCCACACTCCCGGAAGGCTCTGCAGATAGCTGGAAGTACAGCCTCCAAGGATGTCAACATCTTCAGCTTCCTATCTAAGAAGGAGGAGACCTACAATGACCTCATCAAACAGATTGGGAAGAAGGCAATGAAAACAAGTGGGGGTGGGGAAAGGGGCCCAGGGCCCGGACATGGGCTGGGACCTCAAGGGGATGGACTACCTACCATCCCTGAATCCCTGGCACCTTTGGTGGTATATTCTAAGAATCGAGTGCCCAGCTTGGAAGAGGTATCTCAGACTCTAAGAAACAAAGGACATGTGTCAAGGCCACTTGGTGACGAGGCTGGGGCAGAGGCCCCCAAGGATGGCTACCCAACATCTGAAGTGTTTATTAACCAGCTGGACCGTATCAGCGAGGAGGGTGAGCCATGGGAAGCCCTGGATTACCACCCACTCATCTTCCAAAATGCCAACATTACCTTTGAAAATGAAGAAACCGGCCTCTCAGATGAGGAGACCTCCAAGTCTTCCGTGGACGACAACCTGACCTCAAAGGAGCAGCCTCAACAGGGGACTATGGGTGAGGTACCCTTAAGCAGCACGGGCGAATTCCCTTCCTCAGATGAGTCCACCTTCACCAGCACTGAGTCAGAGCTCTCTGTGCCTTACGAGCAGCTGATGAATGAGTACAACAAGGCAGACAGCCCCAGAGGCACGTGAGGCGGGCCTGGCTCCCCACCTGCTCTCCAGTTGCTCCCCCTCACCCAGGTTGTCCTGTGATGGCCAGATCCTGGGGAACGGGGCCCTGGAAATAAGATGGGGAGCCAGGGACCTGCCTTTCCTTCTGTCTTCTCCAGTTGGTTGCTTCTATGGGATATGATCTTGGCCCAGGACAGTCCTCCATTCTGTGACCCAGTGGGGAGGCTGCTGTCCTGGGCCTGGCCAGCAGGTGCATCTGCTAACTTGAGGCATATAGGCTGCAGCATTCACCCTGGAGGGCCTCTATCTGCTGCTTAAGGCCTCTCCCATTGTTCGCTTGACTGTCGTCACATGGTTCTCTGAGGCCAGGAGCTTCTGCTGAGTTGACCAGTATTAATGGGCAACCCCTTTGTGCCTGGCACAGAGCTAGACATTTGGAAGGAGGAGCTTGTAAGAGCCAGGGTTGGCATGTAGCTCTCATATGTTCTGGGGAGGCACAGGTATGATGGGGTCCCTCAGTACCCCAGCAGTAGCAGGACCATCTGCCCACCCACTCATCACTGCCCAGCAAGCCCCTTACTGCAAACCTCAGGGCAGGGGCTGTGGAAGAGGTTGTGTGTGTGTGTCCCAGAGCCACGTCCCACCTCAGAGTCCCTCAGAACACCAACAAGGAGGCCCAAGGTTTTCTAGGCCCTGGAAGTGCAGGAGAAAGATGGATTGCTATGGACGCTTCGGGCATGGTGAGGGAGCTCAGACATGAGGTGCAGGCCCCTCACAGTCCCTGTCTGATGAAAGTACAAGTCCCAGCCCCAGCCTGGGCACCCACACTCACAACCCACCATCTCATTCTCTTGGATTCCCTCACTGCCTCTCTCCCTCACTCCTCTCTTAGTGGGGCCTGTGGGGCGGGGCCAAATTGTTCTTGGCTCATAGAACTGTGAATCGAGCTCCCCTCTCCATCCACTGTGTGATGTTAGTCTGCGTGGTGCCAGTGGGCATGTGTGTGTGCGTTTGGGCTGGGGAGAAAAGAAAATGTGAATCTTACTGGGCCAGACGTTCCTGGTGAGGTCAGGGAACTAGCTGCTGTTTAAGTCCTTGATGTTCAACCTCCAGCCAGCCCACTCTGGCCTAAATGGTTTTTTTGTTATTAATATTTTTTTAATGAACTGTTGTTTTTATACCTGGAATCTGTCATTGGCTTCAGAGCCAATAAAGAACAGGGTCCCTGCAAGTGGAATGGATGTCTGTCAGGCACTCTGTTGCCCTCCCAACTCAGCTTGTCCTTTTGTGGTGACATCAGCCAAGGTTTATGCAGAGCCAGAGAAGGACACCACTGCAGGTCACTGGGTACCGGGCAGGAGACATGAGTTCCCAGTTCAGCTGAAAACCTGCCTCAGCTCCTTCCCCTGCCATGTATATTCTGCCGAGGGGCATAGAGGGCCAGAGCCCCCACATATTATAATGACAGTGAGAGGTGCGTATGTCAGTACCTCCACCGTTCTCTAAGCGGTTATGGAGGCCACAGTGGCCTCGGGGTGGGAGGGACAGCCTGACTCCTGTGAGGTGTCCTAAGCTGAATGTCCTGGAGCCGCACTAGCCACACTAATATGCATGTACTGGTGGTGAAAGCAGTTGTAATTTATTTTACATTTTTACAATAAAACACATGAGCAAGCCCATTTGCTATGTGGTGTGTGGGGGTGGGAGGAGGATGGAGGGGGTGGGCTGGGCTAGGAAGACTCAGGACAGGCAGATGTCAGTAGGTCAGGATTGGGGTAGAGCAAAAGTGGAGATCAGCCGGGCGGTGGTGGTGCACGCCTTTAATCCCAGCACTTGGGAGGCAGAGGCAGGCGGATCTTTGTGAGTTCGAGGCCAGCCTGGTCTACAAAGCGAGTCCAGGACAGCCAGAGATATTCAGAGAAACCCTGTCTCGAAAAAAAACCAAAAAAAAGTGGAGATCAAGGAACCCAACTCAGGCAAGAGCATCTAGGTACAGAGCTAAGGGGATGTTCTGACTTATCTGATACCATGACAAAATATTCTGCCCCAAAGCAACCTGAGGAAAAGTTATTTGGCGTACATACTTCCAGTCCATAGTCTATTATGAAGAGAAGCCAGGGCAAGAACCTGGAGGCAGGAACCATGGAAGAACATCATAAGCTGGCTTGATTTATGCCTCATTACAGGCTCATGCTTAGGTGGGTTTTTCATACAGCCCAGGACTACTTGCCTATGGATGGTGCTACCCACAGTGGGCTGAACTCTTCTTCATGAATTATAATCAAGAAAATCTCCCAGAGCTGTGCCCACAGGCCAACCTGATCTAGGCAGTTCCCCAGTGGATGCTCTCCTATCAGATAGTGTCAAGTAGGCAAGGCTAATCAGGACAGGTAGGATGGCGGTGGCCAAGTCTGCCCTCACTAGCTTCCAGATAACCTTTGTACACACTTTTCACTCAATAAAGCATAAGTAACACCCTTCACCTTGCAGCAATCCTGTTGTAGAAGCTCATGGAGCAGAAAGCAGGCAGGTAGGTGTCTGGGACACAAAGTTGTGCAAATATTAGTCAAAATGGGGAGGTTGGGCCGGGCGGTGGTGGCACACGCCTTTAATCCCAGCACTTGGGAGGCAGAGGCAGGCGGATCTTTGCGAGTTCGAGGCCAGCCTGGTCTACAAAGCGAGTCCAGGACAGCCAGAGCTGTTAACCAGAGAAACCCTGTCTCGAAAAAAAAAAAAATGGGGAGGTTGGCTATGAACCCAGGCAGCACAGCTCTTGGTCTGTCCACAGCCATGGTGATGGGATGAGAAGATGGCTAATGGTTTTTCGGTTGTTCTGAGATCACTGGAAGGGTCTCCCATCTCCAGCTGGGTGAATCAGAACTTTACCAGCTCAAGGAGTTTGGAAGCAGAAAGCATACAGCTAGGGGACATGGGCACCCTGTTTAAAAAAAAAAAAAAAAGTAAGCTGGAAAATGACTCACAGGTAACACTTGCCTAATGATGCTGACTGCAGTTGGATCAGAAAGCCACATGAGCTGTCTAGAGCCCCAACATTCCTGTAGTGACATGGGAGTTGGAGGCAGGAGAATCAGATGGAGGCTTTATACATGGCACAGTGGCAAAAATAATGAGGACCTGCTTCAAAAATAAGGGTGGAAAGAGAACTGCTGTGGAAAAGTCCTGACCTACTGTACATATGTACCCATGGTCGTGAAAAAACACTCTTACACACACACACACACACACACACACACTAAGAAATGTTCCTGGTGTGGTCACTCACACTTGTAATTCCAGAACTCAGGATGCCACAGCAGGAACATCTGGGAATGGACATCTTTCACGAGGGCATGGTCCATAGAGGCAGCCAACTACATACAGCATTTTAACCCACTAAGCCATCTTCCCAGCCACTGCGCCATTTTCTAGAAGGAACTCTCAGATTTTGATGTCCTAGAGTGGTCCTACACATAATGTACAGTTGAATTGGAAATTCTTCCTGTCTGCCTATCTATCCGATATTCCTCCCTCTCATCCTCCCCCCGCCCACACACGTGCACTCAGATGCATAGGTCCAAGGATTTCTGGTTTGATTTTGACCTTAACAGCACCACAACACCAACACCCTTGGTTTAGCATCAGGTTGCTTCTCAAACTCTTCTGACAGTTGCCATTATGGCAGTGGTGGCGCACGCCTTTGATCCCAGCTCTCGGGGGACAGAGGCAGGCGGATCTCTGTGAGTTCAAGGCCAGAGGCCAGCCTGGTCTACAAAGCAAGTCAGGGCTGTTACACAGAGAAATCCTGTCTTGATGAAACAGAGAGAGAGAGTGAGAGAGAGAGAGAGAGAGAGAGAGAGAGAGAGAAGGAGGAGGAGGAGGAGGAGGAGGAGGAGGAGGAGGAAGGAAGGAAGCAGCACAGCCCTCCTGTTAATGTGCACTGGAGATGGGACTTGGGGAGTGGCTTTCAGGGACACTGCTGAGATGGGCACACTGCAGATTATCAACACACACTGAAGAAGGCTGGACTGTGGTTTTCCTATTGCCAAGCTTAATCTGGAGCTTTCTGAACAAGTAGGAGAGGCTGGAGCTACAGCAGCTACAGCAGAGCCCTGGCCAGGCTCCCCAACTTCCTGAGAGGTGATGGACAAAGAAAGGGAATACTGCAGGGGTAAGGAATAGATGCAGGGCTGTGGGGGAGCAGTGAGCGGGCACCAGGCTCAGAAGTCACTGGACACCTTGGCAGGGGCAGCCCCCTATTGAAGCCACTGAATTATCCATAGCCTGGGTCAGTGTTCCAGATGAATGAGACCAAGAGACTCACTGAAGTTCATAGTGTCTCTCCTATTCCAGTAGTGGCGTTCATAGTGTCTCTCCTAATAGGCTGCGCTTCCCAGCAGACTCCAGGCTCTGCTGCCTTCAGAAGCCTTGCTCCCCCAGCCTGAGACAGCCTACTCTCCATCAGTATCACTGCACTCACTGCTCTGCAGCCACTGTTAACCAGTCACCTGCCCTGTGCTAGGTGAGGTACAGGTGCTTCTGGTGCAGCTAGGTATGGGTCTGACTAATGGGACTCTCTGCATCAGGAAGTGAGGGTGGAGTCTTTGTGTCCCATTGCAGGCCACCTTTCAGAGTGTGTGATGTGCATTTATACTCTTTTTAAAAAGTAGTTCCTAGCCTCCCCCCGCCCCAGTTTTTCTAAGATTTATTTTGTAGTTTTAAATGTGTATATGCACATGTGAGTGCAGGTGCTTGATGGGACCAGAAGAGGGCAGCACATTTCTTGGAGCTGGAGCTACAGGTGGCTTTGTGCTGCCAGATGAAAATGCTGGGAACTGAACTCAAGTCCTCTACAAGAGCAGTATATGCCCTTAACTGCTGAGCCTTCTCTCTAGCTTCTGGAACTTAAAAAACAAAAACAAAAAATATTTTATTAATTCTTTGAGACTTCCATGCATGCATTTAACATATTTTGATTATATTTACCCCCAATTCCACTCCCTAATTCTTCCCAGATCTGTTCCGTACTCCACACCTCCTCTCCCAACTTCACTTCATTTTTTGTTGTTGTTGTTGTTTTGGTTTTTTTGTTGTTGTTGTTGTTGTTTTAGGTTTTTTGAGACAGGCTTTCTTTGTGTAATAGCCCTGGCTGTCCCAGAACTCACTCTGTAGACAAGGCTGGCCTGGAACTCAGAGATTCACCTGCCTCTGCCTCCCAAGTACTGGGGTTAAAGGCATGTGCCACCATGCCTGGCCCACATCATTTTTAAAAAATAACCCGTTGAGTCCAATTTGTGCACATGGGTGGGAGGCCACCCACTGGAGCATGGTGGAGCTACCAGGAGCCACAACCTTAAAGAAAACTGATTCTGCTTCCCTGTAGCCATCTGTGGTCAATAGCTCCTCAGTTACGATTGGGGCTGGTGACCCCACCCATGCTGGAAGGTTGACTGAATTGATCTTGTATGAGCAGCCATAGCTCCTGTTGAGTTTGTGAGTGCTGTGGCCTTGTCATGTCTAAAGACACTGCTTGCCCCAGTTTTTCTGACCTCCAGCTCTTAAAATCTTTCTTCCCTCTCTTCCATGATGGTCCCTGAACCTTGTGGGGAGGGGTTATGCTATAGAAGTCTCATTTGTGGCGGAGCACTCCACAGACTCTTGTTCTCTGCACTCTGATTGGTTGACATTTTTTTTTGCATTAACCAGCATCCACGGTGTTAAAAAGCTTTAGAATCTCTTTTATCTGTGCCTTTTAATCCTAACATGTTATTAACTTCATTTTACAAATGAAGAAGCTGAAGAAATTTTCCCTGAGTTCAAACAACTATGAGGTGGCAGAAAACACCTGCCTAGACTTGCAATCTTGTCCCTCACACCACCCTTTGGCAGTTCCTAATCTGATAAGGAAGACACCCTCTGTTGGAGGTGGCTGAGGTTCTGACCTTCAAGGAGTCTGCAATCTAAGGGGGAAGGGAATCCAGAAATGGAGAAACCAGCACACATACTCTGTGTCCCAGCTGCCTCTCTACTCTCCTGTGAGACTCCAGAAGAGTCACCATTCCAGGGTGCAGGAGGACAAAAAACAAAAACAAAAACAAAAAACCTGCTCGGGTGTCACCTCATCCTGGAACAGGCCTGACAAGGGCAGGAATTGTCTGGGAAGTTTCTGAAGCTAAGGGTACAGTCTGGGAAGACAGAGGATAGGTTGGGAAGATTGCTTTAGAAGAGGTTTCCAGCAAAGGCAATCTCTCTTTGGGAGACCTCTGAAGTTCAGTCTCAACTCTGCCCTATTGCTTGCCATGTTTCAATAACAAGTTCCTGATTTAAAACAAACAAACAAACAAACCCATTTATCTGGGAGGAAGGTGACCATGTTATACTTATGGAAGTCAGAGGACAACTTACAGGATGCAGACATCTCCTTTCATGGTCTGAGGATCAAACTCAGGCATCACTCTTGACAGTAAGCGCCTTTACTGTCTTGCTGGCCCCAGATTCCCAGTCTTGAAACCCATGTACAACTGGCCCAAGACCCAGGTCCTAGCCAGTGGATCTCCAGGGTGTTCATGTTATTCATGATCAGCTTCTTCACTTGTCTTTACTTTCTCAGGGGCTACTGCTATAAGCTTTCCATAGCCACCAGTCAGTCCTCCCTGAGTCTGGGTTGGGTGCCTTTCCCTGTGGCAGTATCCCCTAGGAAGCCACCTCTGTTCAAACTGCTGTGACCTGTCCAAGTTCCCTCTCTCCTACTCTTGTGGCCTCTCCCCTGGCAGAGAACCGCTCATTGGTGGTAGCAAGGACTGGATTACTCATGTGCACATTCCTACCAGGGCCTGGCTACGTGGAGATGGGCCCTGCTTTCTGGTATTTGAAAAATGCAGGGTGAATGCCCCCCAAGTCCCACCCTTCTCCTTGGCAATTCTGTCCCTCTGTTTCTGGAGCAGAGGCCAAACCAGGGGCGAAGCTTGTTCCACAAGGGCGAGTCCCAACAAAGCCAGGTGGATGAACTTGAGGGACCTTGTGGCAGACTGAGGTGGCCTGATTAGTCACCTCATCTTATGCCAAGTCACCTGAGTCTAGAGGGCAGGACCGGGACACAGCATGCCTGAATTCTCCCCATTTGAGAGAGCTGTTCTGCTGAGCCTATTTTGCGCATCCCTCCATCTTTACCTCTCAGTGTTCCAGATGATTGGGAACAGAGTTCCTATGGTCCTCAAATTCCAGTGTGTCTCTGGAATATATCTTCCTTCGCTAGCCCTGCACAACCATGTCTGGTCTCCTGGCTTACAAGTCCTTTCACACCCATTTCTATGTGGGAGATTGCTCAATCAGTTGAAGCACACAGGTGCAGTATTTTACAGCCCAACTGAAGGGCCTTTTGCAAACTAGGAAATCTAGCGCCTTGGTTTGGTGCCCAGGAGACCAAGGCCTTAGGCAAGATCGGGCGGTGGTCAGAAGAAGCAGAAATGGAGGTAAGGGTGGTAGTGGAGGAAGGAGAAGAAGCAACAGAAATGTACTTAATTTTTTTATTTTAAATTTTTATTTATGTGTGTGTGTGTACACACCACATGTGTGTGGATGGCCAAGGAGGCCACAAGAGGATGTCAGAACCCCTGGAGCTGGAGTTCTGGTCTAGAGATGCACTTTTGAAACAGTCATGCTGGGTGAAGGCAGAGCTCCATCCTGCTGGGGCACCTCTGTGAAGACCCAGCAGGATGTTCTCCTCAGGCTGGTTTCTCTGGAGGACGGGTACTTCTTTCATCCATGAGTGCCCACTTCTAGTGCTTGAGAAGGGCCCCAGGGGAATTGTCCCTTACCTTCCTCCACACATGATGAGTGGGACAGGCTGTACTGGCCAAATGCCTCAGACAAGCATCTTCCCCCTGAAAACTTGTTAGTAATGAGAACTGGCTCCTTCCCCCAACAAAAGGAGCCTCCTTAGCTGTGGCTAGTTTTTATTTGCTTGCATGTTTTGCAATTCTGTGGAGAGATGCTCTAGAACTGACCCACATCTCTAGCTGACCTGGGCTGTTTTAATCTATAAAATAGAGAGGTGACTTCTGTTGCTTTTGGACATATATTGGGAAGGCTTGATGCTTCTGTGCTCTTAGGGAAGATCACAATCTAAGAAATCCAAGTTCCTTGAGATCCAAGCAATGAAGACACCCAACTCCAACTATGTGACCCATAGCCAAGCTGGACAACATCATGAGCATCCCAGAGGATTGGCCAAGCTGAGACATCTTGAACGTCTCAGTCCTGTGTTATGTTGCAAGGAACATAGTCAGCCATTCTACAAATTGCAGAATTATGAGCAAATAAATGACAGTTATTGAAATAAGCCTGTGTTTTAGTCTGTTTTGTTTTGCTACAACAAAATATCTGAGATAGAGTACTTTCTAAAGGAAAGAGGTTTATTCAATCAGTGTTGGGGACCCCAGAGCACAGTGATGGCCTAGTCTTCTGGTGAGGGATTCAAAGCGGATAACATGGCAAGAGGGAGAAAGGGAGGGAGAAAGAGAGAGAGAGAAAGAGAGAGAGAAGAAAATGGGAGTAGGCCAAGAAAGCTGAATTTGATTATTATTTTACCTTTTGAAACAGGGTCTCTAGCCAAGGCTGGCCTTGAAATCCCCTCTCCCAAAGGTGCCCTTGACCTACTGATTCTCCTACTTCTACCTCTCTTTACCTCCCTCCCGTGTGCTACCACAGCCAGTTTATAGGGCACCTGTATTGAACCCACGACTTTATGCATGTTAGACAAGGACTCTACCAAGTGAGCTACATCCCCAGACCCTGAATTTGATTTTTAGAAGTCTACCCTTGGGATAACCAATCCACACTCAGAAATCAGGCATGAATTCCTTCTGAGGACGGTGCCTGCAAAGGTCTAGTCGCCTTCACTAGACTCCACCTCTTAAATGTCCTGTCACCCTTCATAATTCCTGCTCTACAACCAATGTCTGTCAGAGAAATGGGGCCAAATGGCTGAAGATTGATGCTGTAATGTATGGAGAGAAAATGGGAACTGTCCAGGCAGCCACTGGTATGTCATTTTTTAGTTTTGGAAGCTGCAGGCCCTGCACTTCCTATATAATCAGATATATTTATCCCTCTCAGGTCTCTGAGGTGGTTGAAGAATAGATAGCTAGAGTCTCATAGTTAAATTTTGGGTTGTTTAGGAATCAAGAGGGTGTTCTGGATCTAAGAAGATATTTTTAAAATTATGAGGCAAGTTAGTATGAAAGCTGAGTTAGATATAGAACTTTAAACTCATGGAGATGGTTAGATAGTAGAATGTTAAAGTCAGGTGCCAAATACATATGGACTGGACATTGGGAATGTATGCTAAGCCATATAACTCTTATAATCGTGGCCTATTTATTTCTGTTGTTTTGTATTGTATTTATAGTTATAAGAAAAAGAACCATTATTTGGACTGAAAGGGAGAGCTGTTGGGGGGAAAAATAAATACCTTAAACTAAAAAAAAAAAAAGAAGGGAAGAGGATGGTGGGGCTGAGGGGGAGGAGGGTGGAAGGGTGGGACTGGAGGGGGGAGTAGGGAGGGGATTGTGATTGAGATGTAACTTGAAGAAATAAAAAATAAATTATTAAAAAAAAATGTCCTGTCACACTCAATAAAGTTATACTAGGGACCATGCCTCAAGTTCAGGAGCCTTTGCTAGACAACTCATACAGTGGTCTGTAGCTTTGGAGATGGTTTGTTACACAGCAAGAAATATCTGAAGTGTTTTCTGGGATTATTCCAAGCAAATGGCTGTCTGCTGGGCTGTAGAGAAAGTTCTGAGGAACAGAGTGACACCCTGGCACCTGCCATAGCTACAGAAAAATGTCAAGTGGTGAGGGATGGGGCTGGAGAGGTGGATCAGTGGTTAGAGCACTTGCTTTTACAGAGAGCCAAGGTTCTGTTCCCAGCATCCATATGGTGGCCCAGAACCACCTGTAATTCCAGTTCCAGATCTGATTTCCTCTTCTGGCCTTCAAGGACTCCTTCAAACATATGGTGCATATAAACTCATTAGTACACACAGACACATACACATACATTCTAAAAAATGCAAAGTGGGTCAGCCTTTGGGTATGTATACCTGATTCAAAAAGCACCTGCTGCCCTGACTCAAAAACTCTGTCTTGGGACACAGCAAAACTGAGGCCAGATGTCACTCATGTCCAATTTCTTATCCTCGGGATGCTGAAAAGTTATCCATTTTAAGGTCTCCAGACCTCTGTGCTGTCTGGGAAATATGTTGGGTGGTCTGGAGTCTGTGACTATCCACACAGGTGATTTTTTTTTTTTTTTTTTTTGGTTTTTCGAGACAGGGTTTCTCTGTGTATCCTTGGCTGTCCTGGACTCACTTTGTAGACCAGGCTGGCCTCGAACTCACAAAGATCCGCCTGCCTCTGCCTCCCAAGTGCTGGGATTAAAGGCGTGCGCCACCACCGCCCGGCTCACACAGGTGATTTTAACAGTCATTTCTACATGTGTAAAGATGCCCCCACTGTTTTACAGATTGTCCTATTGCTGTGAAGAGATGCCATGATCACAATAACTCTTGTAAAAGAGAGCATTTAGCTGGCACTTGCTTACAGTTTCAGAGGTCTAATCTACAATCGTCATGGCGGGTAACATGGTGGCACTCAGGCAGATCTGAGAATTTTGCATCCAGATCTGCAGGCAGCAGGAAGAGAGAGCCAGTGGGACCTGGCTTGGGCTTCTGAAACTTCAAAGCCCACCCCCAGTGACCCTCTTCCTCCGACAAGGCCACACCTCCTAATCCTTCTAAGTAGTGCCGCTCCTTGATGACCAAGCATTCAAATATATGAGCCTGTGGGGCCATTCTTATTCCAGCCACCACATGGATGTTACCTTGCTAGCAGGAATGAAGATATCCCAAAGAGATATTTGCCAGGTATCTAACTATTGAAAAAACAGTCCCCAAGAAATTAGAATTTTGTCAGAAATTTTATGCTGAAAGAAGGAACAGGCTGGCACCAACTGGAGAAAAAACTTGTTTCCAGGAAAGAGACTTACAACTTGTCAGATCACCTGGCCAGGAGATATGAAAAGGGACCATGATGCTGGACAGTACTGCATGGTGGTCAGGGTTAGCTAACTATGCACACCTCTTGCCTCCTATTTCAACCCAAACCTCACATCAGGACCCCTGCCCTCCAAAAGGGCTTGGGTGGGTGAATGGTTTGCCACTGGGTCTTTTTGTTTCTCTTCCCAATGAATAACTCTCCCTTTCTCCCTGTGTTTCACTATTATTTTGTTTAGTTGGCCTAATGAAGGTAAGTAGCAACTCCATCCATGTACTGACTATTGTTTACAAGCACAATGTCATTCAACCACCCACCACACTGTATGAGGCCGGTATTAATTGTCCTCAACTGAGAACTGAGGCTCAAAGTAACACAGGGAGAGGCAAAGCCTGGGTTCCCACCTGAGAACCCTGAGCTTGTGCTATCTGCTACTGTACCTGGCTGGGGGCACAACTCTCCTGCTCCAAGAGAAGGGTGCTCAGAACAGTGTCCTGCAAACAAGTCCCAGCCACACCCATACAGCATGCAAAACCAGTGAGAACAGAACCAGCAGCCCAGCCCCGTTCAGCAGTGATGACAGCTCAAGAATCACCAGGGGACTCATGGAGATGGCTCAGTTCATAAAGTGCTTGCTGTCCGAGCAAGGACCTTAGTTCAGATCCCTTGCACTTACGTAAAAAGTCTGACTCAGCAGTGTGTGCCTCTCATCCCAGCCCTGGGCAGGTAGAGACAGGTAGATCCCTTGGGCTTGATGGCCATCTAGCCTAGATGAATCCATGAGCTCCAGGTTCAGTGAGAGACTCTATCTCAAAAAACAAGGTGGTTTGAGGTTGGAGAATTGGCTCAGTGGTTAAGAGCACCTGCTGATCTTCCAGAGAACCCAAGTTCGCTTCCCAGCACCCACGTTTAGTGGTTCAGGATTGTTTGTAACTCCAGCTCTAGGAGGATCTGACATCTTCTTCTGGACTGTGTGGACACACACACATACACACACACACACACACACACACATACATGCAGTCACACTAGGGGTTTTTCTGGACTCTAGTTTAGGAAGGCCCTGATTCATGAGCAATGGGAGAAAGCTCAGAAATGCCCAAGTCCTGGGAACACCTGGCTGGAGAGCTCAGAGGTCAGGCCTGTTGTGTTTCCCACACCCCTGCCAAGCTGTCCTGCCTGTGTTTCCCCTCTGCATTGAAATCCATGTTTATCTCTTCACTCTCTGATTCCTTCACCTGCGGGCTGGCCAGCTGAGCTGCTCTGTGAGGGCTGTTGACATCACACATTATGGTGCTGCAGATGACCTGTGTTTGTTGAGTCTCATGGAAGTTGCCTAGGACACCTGATGTTGGTGACTGAGGAGGAAGGAGAATGTTTCTATCTCTCTTGCCACTCAGATCTCCCCCCTCAACAATTCACTTCACAGTAAAAGACTAACCCAGGAGCCTGGCGTCCACTTATTTCAGCTCACGGGGGAGCGGTGGGGGGCAAATGGTTTGCTTTTCAGAACTTTTACAAGCTGGCTATCAGACTAACCCCCTTGAAGAAAAAGAGAACGGGATAAAAGAAAACTAAGTCACAGGGCTGAGGAGCAACTCAGATGGTAGGACCAGAGTTTGATTTCCAGCTCCCCCATAAAAAGAAAGCTGGGTATGGTGGCTCATACTTGAAATCCCAGGACTGGGGAAATGGAGATTCCTGAGGTCCCAGGCCAGTCAGCCTGGTCTAGTGGATGTGTTCCAGGCCAGTGAGAATAAGAATAAGGCCTGTTCCAAAGAATAAGGTAGCTAGCACACGAGGAATGACAGCTAAGGGCGATCTCTAGTTTCCACATACATGCATACTCATGTGCTTGCACACACACGCACACATATCACAAAAATACTGCCAAGACTAGACAAGGGGAGTCACCTTAGCGTTGGGAAGCTGAGGCAGAAGGGATTATAAACTTAAAGCCACTCTGGGCTCTATGTATCAAGATCCCGTCTCAAAAAGTTAAATTAAATTATACAGTATGTAATTAAGCTGTCCCAGCTGCCTGTCTCCCATCAGTAATGCTATGATAGATAAAAGGCAGTGCCACACACGCCTGTGTTCCCCGATGAGTCCAGGGAAGATGCTGTGGCTGGCAGCCGACAGCTTAATCACAAAAGGATTCAATCCTCCGGATCATCAGTGCCCGTGACTGTGGTATGACAAGTGACGTCACACATGTTGATGGCCACAGCAGAAGGTCAGGCTCCTCAGCCCCACCCCAGAATCCTGCCAGCCACTGGCCCTCCTGAACCAGGACAGTGCCGCCAGCCATGACGACAGGCAATCTGCTGCATACCCACCTGCCATGCCTATGAATCTGGAGTCTCATGCAAAGTTTTGCCTCTAGCACCTACTTTGAAACATCTCAAAACCGAGTTCTTAGAGATGTTTCCTGTTAAAAAAAAAAATTATTGAAGAGCTGGGCATGGTGGCGCACGCCTTTAATCCCAGCACTCAGGAGGCAGAGGCAGGTGGATCTCTGTGAGTTCGAGGCCAACCTGGTCTAGAGAGTGAGTTCCAGGACAGCCAGGGCTACTACACAGAGAAACCCTGTCTGGAAAAACCAAAAAAATAAAATAAAATAATTGAAGAAACTCAACTAAACCTAGGATGGTATAGTTCAACCAGAGGCAGTGGTTCTTTACAAGGGGACTTAGGGAAAAGGTTTCTTATTTTCTTCATACATGGATGCATGCATGTGTCTGTCTGTCTGTCTATGTCCATAGTGGGAGGTGGAGGTGGAGAGAGAAGTTGGAACTATGGCTCTTTAAATTCTATGTATGTATGTATTATGCATGTATGTATGTATGTATGTATGTATGTATGTATGTATGTATGTGGGAGGCAACACACGTGTGCCACACAGGTGAGTGGAGGTCAAAGAACAACCCGTGGGATGACTCATGTCATCAGGTTTGGCAGCAAGTGCCTTGATCTGCTGAGCCATCCTGACAACCCATGGAATCGTGAATTTCTAATGACTCATCGGAAGTGTTACCTTTCAGTTCTGGCTCTCCAAGGCAGATGCCATGGTGGTGCTACCCCAGAAGGACTCCTAAGTGACCCTTGTGAGAGACTGGGTACGTCACTGTTTGATTGCATTGCAGGTTGAACGCCAAGTGCCTGTTGAAGCAGCCCAGAGAGAGGAAGCTGTGCAGAGAGAGGAAGGTCAGTCTATGGCTATTGAGATGTCCTCCAGGCAAAGGGGGCCTAGAGGGGCTCCAGGCCTGTGCTGTGCTCCCTCTTGGTGCGCCCAGTCCCTTGCCAGCAGTCACCAGTGGCCACAGGGCCAGGGGGCGGGTTTGAGAGACTTTGACTGGTAGTTGGAGATCTCTGGGGTGTATATTAGTGACCATTGAGTTACAGGGGAGCAGAAAGCAAGCACACATAGAAGTCAGCTAGGAAGGGGTCTTGGAGATGACTCAGTAATGTGTTTGCCATGCATAAAGAGGGACCTAGCATACTCAAAGCTCTTCCCCTACAGGAAATAGCACAAACCTATCACTGTGAAGAACCCTGGAGCACTTTTCAGTTTCCACCCAACCCACAACAGCAAGCATTGAGTCTTCTGTCATTGAAATCGCTCAGCCCAAAAGTAAGTGTTTACCTATTGCAGAAGTTGACAAGCTGGTCTCAAAGGCCCCACTCAACCACGTGACCCCGAGTTTCCACAGTGGGTGGGGAGGGGGTATTTTAAGATTGTTTTTACTCCTTCTCGGCACTCAGTGCCCCAGAGCCTGACACTTGGCAAGGAAGCCTGTATCTCTGGGGACAGCCGTGGAGCAGCACAGCAAACAAAGGGTACCAGAAAGTTCCTGCTGCCCCCTCCCCACCTGGGCACACGCACATCCCACAGAGGGAGAGTGGCAGGGCTCCGGAACAATGGGAGCCTGTGAGTCATGAGGTAAGGCCGGATGGAGTTTCTCCAGCAAGGCTCCCTCTAGCCGCCTGAGGCGCTGACGCAGGTCCCCGACAGGCTGCAACTGGAATACCCGCTCATTTCCAGTCTTGCCGTGTATGGGCTGGACTTTTATCTTTTAAAATCAACTTTTTTTTTTTATTTTTAGCAAAGTGATAGCTGTAAACATTTTCAGAAAGTCAAACTATGCTACACAATGGGAAACAGCCGCTGCCTTCCTCACCTTTCCCGAACACCGGTCCCAGGGGCCGTTCCTTTATACTTCCAAGGTTTATTGTTTTCTTCCTAGTTCCCATTTACTTTTCTAGGCAACATCTATCGCCTGTAAAAATTTCCCATTTGATGATCATTTAAAAACAAATTTATTTATTTAATGTGTTATGTGTGTGCCTGAGTGCAGGTATGTGCACCATGTGCATGCAGGTACCTGTAGAGGTCAGAAGAGGAGGCCTTCAGATCCCCTGGAAGTGGAGTTACAGGCAGTTGTGAAATGGGTGCTTGGAGAACCGGGGACCTCTACAATTAACAGTAAGTGCTCTTAATTATGGAGCCTTCTCTCCAGCCTTTCCTACAATCCCCTCTTGTTATTCTACTTTAGTTAGTGTAGATTCTCTTCCTATGATGAGGGCTGGGGATGTAGGTCAGTGGCAGAGCATTGTCCTGTGGGAAGCCCTGGGTTCATTCCCCAACATAAAAAAATATACAACCACTCTCAGATTGTATTTAAGGCTCACTCCACAAGATTAAAATCACTATCTGGCACCATTCTAGAACTAACAACCTGTAGCTGAACAGGTCATAGGCCCAAGGGTGAACACGCTCCTATTATTAATAATAGAACTACTATTATTCTACTCAGTGACTATAATATAAGCCAACTCCTAATGACCTATCATTACAACCACAGATCAATGCATCACTCAGGCCTTATCTGAGAAGCTTCTGTTTGCAGAAGATGTTGGCTAACACAGTGACCTACAACTGGCCAACATGCAGAGAATAAGAGATTGCAGAATGCCCAGCCCTCAATGCAACATATGTGTGCACTCCCTCCTCTAAAGGCTCAGAGATCATTGCAGAAAAGGGGGAGGAAAGCATGCAAGAGCCAAAGGTGGTGCATGACTGCAAGGAAACTCTCTTCTAGACACAGCAGTGCAAATGAGATAGGAACTCACAACAGTCGTGACACAGCCTAGGCAAGCTCAAGACAGACCAAACCCAGAATATGGAGAAGGGACTTGGCACAAAAATCCCACCCTTAGATAAGGAGCTATTGGCTATTCCTAGTTGCTGGGAAAGGAAGGGTCAGTTTTCTCTAAGGGTGCAGCCTCTGGTAAGTGGGCCACACTCCAGTGGAAGGCCCACATATGAGGATACCTGGGTGGCACAAAGCGACACTGATAGGAGGAAAAAGACACAAAATTGGGTGAGAAGTCACTGGGTGACTTGAGAAGAGGTGACTGAGGGATATTAAATATGAGCAAAAATTATTGTATAAGTTCTCAAAGAACAGTTAAAATACTAAACAAAATAAAACACAGTCAGAGCTGGTGAGATGATTAAGTGAAGATGGTTGTTGTCAAGCCTGACAACCCAGGCTCATTTCAATCCCCAGGACCCACGTGGTGGGAGAGGAGAGACTGACTCCTGCAAGCTGCCATCTGATCTGCACACACACATACACACACACACACACACACACACACACACACAAGCACACAAGATCAATTACAATATAATGAAAATTACAAACAAAACAAAACCACCAAGAAGTAGCTCCATCCTACCCCCAATGTACAACCCCATAACTTCTTCAGCCAGTACAGTAAGATGTTAATTTATGGTGAGATCATAATTCAGTGTTTACACTATTATTAATATGTATATTATAAGAAAACCGAAGTGACAGCATCTCTCTTCCTTCTCCCAGAACATTTTCTTCTCCCTGTTTTTCCTGTTCGCTTGGATCTGTATGTTCCTACCACTCACTCACTCCCCACGTCCTGCTGTAGCTAGTTGTAAAGCTCTTAACATGGTTATCTATCAGTCCCGTTCATTTTTTCCATATAAACATCTCTTCTAGCCTCTATGATCTTTCTGCTCTTAGCTGGATGGTTATTCTCCGGGTCTGTTTTGTACCTCACTGTTCCAGAACATCCTTTCACCATTAACTGGGAATTCTCTTTGTCTCTTTTTTCCATTATAACCTTTTTTCAGAACTTAATGCTTTGTATTTCTTTCTTCCTGTTTGATGGGGCACTCTCTGAAACAGTTTTCTGAACAGAGTGATGTAGTGGGATAGAATTAATTTTTAATCACATTGTGTGTGTGTGTGTGTGTGTGTGTGTGTGTGTGTGTGTGTGTGTCTAGGCCTGTGTATATGTGAGTTCAAGAGCCCTGGATATCCAGAAAAGGGTATCATATTCTCTATTGCTTGTGGTGGAGGTCCTGGAAACTGAACTTGGATCCTCTGAAAGAGTAGCAAGGGCCCTCACACCTCCGAGCTATCTCTCCAGTTCTCTACCATAAATCTTTGTGGTAGTTTAACTGGGTATCTAACTACATTGGAAGCATTTCCTTCAGAATTCTGAGACCTTGTCCCTTCATTTTCCAGCATCTGATGTAGTTTTGAAGTTCAGAGACATTGTTAGTCCTGGCTTTCACTTGTGCTGTCCCTCAAATTTCTTTATTTGCTGTGTTTTAATTAGCATAGTTTTCCATTTAGAAGCTCACACCTGTCACTCCTTTCTGCATTTATTTGTTTGTTTGTTTGTTTATTTATGGTTTCTTGAGACACAGTTCCTCTGTGTAGTCCTGGCTATCCTGGAGCTTGCTCTGTAGACTAGGCTGTCCTTGAACTTACAGAAATCCACCTGCCTCTGCCTCCAAGTGCTGGGATTAAAATAGTGCTTCACCACGCCCATTTTCCTTTCTGTATTATTAAGCTCCATTTATTGAGTGGACTATTTAGATGGTTCCTGCAGTTTTTTTTTGGGGGGGGGGGGCGTTGAGAAAGGGTTTCTCTGTGTACACCCCTAGCTGTCCTGGACTTGCTTTGTAGACCAGGCTGGCCTCGAACTCACAATGATCTGCCTAGCTCTGCCTCCTGAGTGCTGGGAGTAAAGGTGTGTGCCACCATGACTAGCTGGTTCCTCCAGTTTTAAACTTTGTCTCTCAATCTTCCTAATTGAAAAGAAAATTTCCTATTTTATTTTCATTTTATTATTTTCTTATTTAACTAAAAGAATCATATATATGTTTTCTTTCAAGTAGCACACTTAATATCCTTTCCCCTCTATCCATGTCAGTGTTATTCTGTGGCAATAATATGACCCATTTATGTAAACTTACTATTATGTTTTGATGGAGTTCAGTCAGACCTTCTTGCATTCTAGGCAAGAGTGCTACTAATCAGCTATACTCTGGTCCTTAGTTTAAAAACAAATTCTAGGGGTCTGGAGAGATGGCTCAGTGGTTAAGAGTACTTGTGGCTTTTCCAGAGGACCTGGGTTCAATTCTTAGCTCCTATATGGCAGCTCACACCTGTCTGTAATTCCTGTTCCAGTGGATCTGACACACACAGACATATGTGCAGGCAAAGAACCAACACACATAAGATCAAAAACAAAAACAAAAACAAATTCTCTCTACCTCATGAGAAAGATAAACAGAAACAGATGAAATTAACCTTAAAGGACTGGGTGGATGGCTCAGTTGGTAAAATGCTGTCTTTCAGGTAAGCACCAGGACCTGAGCGTGACACCCCAGAACTCCCGTATAAAGAAGAGCTGGTGTGGTGGTACACACTTGTAATCCCAGAGCTGCGAAGGTGAGACAAGGGAATGCCTAGGACTCACCTAATGGTTGAGCACCAGGCAATGAGACCTTGTTTCAAAATAAGGTGGGGAGTGTTCCTGAGGAGCATTACCTGAGGTTATCCTCTAGTTTCCATAAGCATGTGCACATACAAGCACGTGCATAGAAACACATAAACACCCACCCACGCATGCAGACACATAGAAGAAAATAATTTCAATGATGTTATTTACTTTAAAATATAATTTCTTCTAAATTTTAAAATTAATATTGCATATATGTATATATGTGTATATGTATATGATGTATATGTATGGGATGTACATGTATGTGTATACATGTATATGATGTATATGTATGTGTATATGTATAGGATGTATATGTATGTGTATATGGTGGAGGAGGGGATGATGCTCATGGAGGGCAGAGGACAACTTTGTGGAACTGGATCACTCTTTTTACCTTTCATGGGTCCTGGGAATTGAACTCAGGTCATAAGTCTTGCGTGGCAGGTCCCTGTACCCACTGAGCTTTCTTGCCAACTTTTCGGGATTTTATACATTTATTTAGTGTACGTATGCACACATGCTCCCAATATAATTTCTGTGTACATTAACTATAAAAAATCATTAGTGAACTCATTTTAATCTAAACTGGAAATCGAGTGTGCATTTTACATGCATGGTATACACAGTTCAAGTGGCTGATGGCCACTGTGCGGACAGGACAGAACCTGAATAACTGTCAACCATGTGTCCATTTGTGTCCTCCCTGTATATTTTTTTTGGTGGGGGTTTGGTTTTTCGAGACAGGGTTTCTCTGTTTAACAGCTCTGGCTGTCCTGGACTCGCTTTGTAGACCAGGCTGGCCTCGAACTCACAAAGATCCGCCTGCCTCTGCTTCCCAAGTGCTGGGATTAAAGGCGTGCGCCACCACCGCCCGGCTCTCCCTGTACATTTTGGTAGAACTATTTAAAAGATTCTCTCTCTCCCTCTCCCCCCCCCCTCTCCGAGACAGAGGCTCACTGTGTAGCCATGACTGACCTAAAACTTACTATGTAGGTCAGTATGGCTTTGAACTCACAGAGATCTCTGGGATCCACATAAAGGTGGAAGGAGAGAGCCAATTCCTCAAAGTTGCCCTCCACACCTGTCCTCTCATGTGCAACATGCACACACACTAATAAATGCAGTTATTAAAGAAATAAAATCTACTTCAAGCCAGGCATAGTAGTGTATGCCTTTAATTCCAGTACTTGGAGGCAGAAGCAGACAGATCTCTGTGAGTTCAAGGCCAGCCTGGTCTACAGAAGGAGTTCCAGGACAGCCAGGTCTATGTAGAGAGACCCATTTCTGAAGCACCCCCCCTAAAAAAAAAACCCTTCAGTTTGCAGATCCTAACATAAAGGACATTCTACTATATAACCACACCACTTTTACCATATCTGTGAAAAATCATAGCTAATATTTTTAACATCCTTTCTATATTTAGAAATAAACAATATTTCCATATTCCCTTAGTTGTGTCTACATTTGGTTAGCAGGTGCCATGGTTTTTAGGAAATCTAGTGTAACTTCTCTATTCTTTCTTTCTTTTTTTTTTTGTTTGTTTGTTTTTAAGACAAGATTTCTCTGTGTAACAGCTCTGGCTGTCCTGGACTTACTTTGTAGACCAGGCTGGCCTTGAATTCACAGAGATCCTCTTGCCTCTACCTTCCAAGTGCTGGCATTAAAGGCATGTACCACCACCACCCAGCCAACTTCCCTATTATTTCTTTGCACTATTTATTTATTACCCATGAATAAAATTTAAGAAATTTTCCTAAAGATTCATTTATTTTGTATGGGTGTATGGGTGTTTTGGTTGCACATATATATGTACACCATGTGTGCCTAGTGCCTTCAGAGGCCAGAAGAGGGCATTGGATCCCCTGGAACTGGAGTTATAGGTACTTGTGGGTGCCATGTGGGTGTTGGGAACTGAACCTTGAGTCCTCTACCAGAGCAACAAGTGTTCTTCACTTCTGAGCCATCTCTCCAGCCCCTATTACAATATTGTTTCAAAAATCTAGAGAAAAAGTGTGAGAGAGAGGGTACACTTTTGGGTTGGAGATGTAGCTCAGGATAAAGGGCTTCCCTGGCTTGTGCAAAGTTTTGGGGTTCTATGGCCAGCATCACACACAAAGTTAAAAGCATGTTTCTCCCCAGGAAAGTGGCACTCCAGGAGACCTGGGAAAAGCTGGGCACCCTGGCATGCTGGCTCCTTTTTTAGGACTAATTCCTTCAAAGCTGCTGCTGCTGCTTGACTGCCAAGGGGTGGGCATTCCAGAGCCTCGATTTTGATCCCAACACTAGAATTCTGAGGTGTCCTCTGTTCCCTAGGCTAGACGGTGCTACCTTATGGAATCTCCCAATGGTTGTACAATCTTCAGGAGCCAGCCGAGAACATGATACTGTGTCCCACCTCCCTGCCATCTGTCCCTTCCTTTTTCCTTTGATAAATTAGGACTTTTCAATTCACACCAGTGGTTTCCTGGTAGGGTTTCCCCTGAGCCTCTTAGATGACACCTACTACCTCTGGGATAGAGCAGGTGCTAAGGTCATCTGGTAGGGAGAGGCCCCAAAACAGTCCCTTACAAGACAGAATCCCAACCCCAAGTGTCAGCAGAGAGCTTCGCCCACATCCCCAATCCTCAGAGAAAACAGGAGGGGAGAGCCCAGGCCCAGGGCAGGAACCACTGCTAGCTGCAGCCTGGGGTGAGCAGTGCAGACAGTGGGCGGGTAGCAGCCTCCAGAATCCGCTGCTGTTGGTTTTGGCCTTTGCAAGATCAGACTATCTGGTGGGAAAGAGTCCCTAAGCCACTTCAGCTGCCACCACTGCCAACTGTTTACCTGACTGGCCTTGGTTCAGGGAATGAGCACATACACTCGCCTCTCCCGCTGTGAGGGGACACAGGAGCCCACAGAAGGGGAGAACTCCAACAGTGTGAGTGGGAACTTCCCTCAGTCCCTAGCCAGCAAGCTTCCGGGAACCCAGCATGGAGTGCGGGAGACGAATCCAGTGCCAGCCTTACCGTCCGTCCATCACTGCAACCTTATACTACAAAAACCTCTGCGGGCTGAGTCCACTTTCTGACATCAGCAGGACCAGGCTGGGCAGGAGTAGGAGGGAGCCTGAGTCTGATGAAGTTGGTGAAGGAAACCAGAGCAGCTCAAGGACACCCACCGGGAGCAACTATGGAGAGACCCAATTCCAACTCTGCCTTCAGACCTTGGGTCACCCCATATGGCAGAAACCACTTGTTGCTCCCCTGGTAACCAAGATCTCTCCTTTTGTTTAAGTCCTGGGAGTGGGACCCAAGGCAGTACACATGCTGGGAAAGAACTCTACCACTGAGCTATATACCCAACTCCTCAGATTCCTTTTCTTAGATAATAATTTAATTTTAAGTTAGATTTCTCAGGCTCTCTTGCAGCTAGGTATGGACCACGTGATGCCATTTTGACCAATGAGATAAGAATGATAGTGACATATATACTATATGGATCATGTCTTTAGAAGGAAATGGTATAAATGTGGTGTCAGGAGCAGAAGCAACTATCTTGAACCATAGGAAATAGAAATTTTGTGTTGTGGTATCAACACAAATTAGAATGCTCCTGGCTCCTCCACTAAACTGCCTTACAACGAACCAATGACTCAGACTTTTACATGAGAGTAAAGTGCGTTGTTTTCCCCTCTAAGCTTCTGTGTATCAGTTGCCTTTCTTGCTGCTATGACAAAATACCTGACCAAAAAAAAAAATACTTAAGGAAAGAAAGGCTTATTTTGATTTGAAGATATACAGTATATCATGACTGGAAGGCACTTGGAGGGAGAAAGAATGTGAGGTGGCTGGTCACATTGCATCCATGGTGAGGAAGCGGAGAGATGAATGTGGGTGCTCAGCTCACTTGTTCCTTTTATTTAGTCTGGGACCCTGGACAAGGGGATGCTCCTGCCCATGTTCAGGTCTTCCTTCCTCATTTAAACCTCTCTAAGAATGCTTCCATTCCACCAAGATGTGAGGGGACGAGGAACCCAACCGTGTACTCCTGCCCTTGCAGAGCTTCCCGCCACCATGCCTTCCCCTCTACACTAGATTGTATTCCTTCAAACTGTGAGCCAAATTAAAAACTGTCCTCCTTTCTTGTCAGGTATTTGATAGGAGCAATGAAAAAAGCAACTAATGTATCCAGGAACCAAACTTTCAAGTAGAGAGGCCATAGAAGGCCTCAGATTGCCTTTATTTAGAACATTCTATCCACATTCTTTCTGAGCTTGGTCCCTAGCTGCAGTCCCAGAGCCTAGTTCTTAGTTCAAGGAGACAGGTGTTTAGTTCCATCAGCCTCCAGGACGCCATCTGAGATCCAGGTCTCACCTGTCTAGCCAAGGCATCACACCACACACTGGCAATTGTGTCCACTGCACTCTCCCTGCACCACTCTTTCCTCTTTCTGGCTAGCCCTCCTCCTTGGTGTTGGGGGCAGCTACAGCATTCTTGGATCAGAGCCATATTTTAAGTATGTGCTTTTCCAGGTTAATTAACTTTATTGACTTTCAAATACAAAGTCTCAGTATCTCTCTCTGTATATATTATAAAACATTATATATATTATATACTATATAAAAATCTGGGACTTTGTATTTACCATATATGAATCATATATATGGTATACACACACATATATATATCATATATATAATACATATATGGTAAATACATATGCACACATATATAAAGATTATACCAGAAAAGTCTGTCTGCTCCCAGCCAATGGAAAAGTGAATGTAGGCTTTGGGCTTGTGCATACCAGGGCCCTCCTGGTTGTACGGTGTTGTGGTGTGTGTGTGTGATCACCAGCCCGATGCCCTGCGTCTCCTGGGAATTCTTTAGTACTCTGAGTTCTGGGGTGGTCATCTAGCACCAGAAGGAGAAGGTAGCAGAAATGTCACCCCCTTCCTTTCTCTCAGTTTTCACTCCTTGAATAAGCACCTGGCTGGCTCATCAGACATACATTGTAGCCCTAGGGCTCACACACTTCCTCTTGTTCCCCCAGGGCTTAGGACTGACCAGATCTGCACAGGAAGTCTGGCTGAACCATAATCCAGGCATGGGAAAGGCCAAGGCAAGAGGCTCCACCCCAGACCTTGGTGCCCACTTTCTGCTCCCAAACGGGAGCTAATGGACAGGACAGGCCAGAAATGAGCTACCTGTAGCACAGAGACAATATGACTCTTTACCATGTGATCCCATATCCCTGTCTGGTGAGAACAGTGCAAGCAGGTCCCCCAAGCAAAGATCAAACCCACACAGTTGTCTTCGTAGGAATGTGATGAGGACACTGTATTGCCAGCACCCTGTCCCCTCCTATGACAGGATCACCTGTGGCTGAGTTGAGAACAGCTGCCCACAAGTCCACACTTCACAGGCTGAGCCAACCAGCCAAGCCAAGGCAACCCCACAAGCATGAGCTCCATGCAGTGACCCAAGATAACTGTCACTCACCAGGGACAGGTGACCCTGCTACTCTGAGCTTCCATGGTTTCACATATTAGGTTCCCTGGACTGCAAGGAAAAGAGCTGGCACCCTGGAGTTGTCCCTTCCTTCCACCCACTGGATAGGGTGAATTCTAGGCCTCAGCCTCTGATTTCCATGGTTATGAATAGTTGGGTATCCTTTTTCCTGAGACAGGAAGCGACTAGGTTCAAGCAAGTTTAAATGATCTGGGGCTGGAGCCATATTTGGAGGTTCCCCTCATGCTCATACTCTTTTAAAAATATAAACAGGTTATTTAATTTTATTTCATATGTACTGAAATGTTTTACCTGCATTCATATCTGTGTGAGGGTGTCAGATTCCCTGGCACTGGAGTTATAGACAGCTGTGAGCTGCCATGTGGTTTCTGGGATTTGAACCCTGGTCCTCTGGAAGAGCAGCCAGTACTTTTAACCACTGCATCATCTCTCCAGCCCATACTCTTGACCCTCTCCTTCCTGCACAGAGGTCCAGCCAAGGGCGATGAGCAAATTCCGGAAGGACGCCTAGTGACAGTGGTCTCTACTTCTCAGCCTGGCCTCCCTGTGGGGGCTTAGACATCGGGGCGGTCAGCTCAGGTTCTCCTGTGTCACCAATCCCTCCAGGGTTTGCAGCCACCATGCGTGCTCCCTTTGAGCCCTGTTTTTTCCTTAGCAGCCAGGCCAAGAATCAGAGCCTGGGAGTCTGGGAGGAAACAACTGCAAGGGCGGAGCTTTCACGCCATCCCTGTTACCACAGACCAGTCTGGGAACGCTCCCAGCTCCCTGAGGCTCAGCCAGTGAACTATGGTTCAAAGCCCCTGAGTTCAAAAAAGGGCTGGAGCCTCACCCTCAGGAATATGAGTTCAAGGCTTTCCGAGGCTCTGATTTGCTGCCCAGCCAGGCTCTCCAGAGTTCTTGGAACTGGGAGTCTGTGCCCTTTGGCACTAATTAAGATATGAGTGCACTGAGTCTTTCCTTTTTAGCCAGGCACGGTGACAGACACCTGGGACTCCAGCACTTAGAAGGCTGGGGCAGGAGGATTTGCAGGCCCAAGATCAAAACTCTGCTTCAAAATGGAAAATTAAGAAAAGGGAGCTGGGATACTGCTCATTGTGTGAGGTCTGACGTTTAATTCCCAGCTCAGGAAAGAAAAGAAAGGAAAACTGAAAGAGACTTGTGTGTGTGTGTGGATGGATAGATGTTGCCATTTCTCAGTAAATATGCATGAGAGGACAGGACAGGACAGACAGACAGACTGGGATAGAAAGGCAGAGGGCAGAGACAGGGACACAGCAGGGCATACTGCAGAGACCCTCAGAAGTAAGGCATCTGTCTTTCTCACCCCAAACTGTCTGTCCTGCCTGTCACAAAAAGGTCCACAAGGGCAAGTCACATCTCCCACAGACTGGGGCTCTCTGAGGATCTGCCCCTCCTGGGAATGAGGCACATGTAAGCCCAACACTCAGAGTATGTGGCATTCCGTGAGTGTGTGATGAGCCCACCTTCCCAGGTTTTCCGCAGCTCCGGTGCAAACGTCTAGAGGATAGTGCTGCTGCTCTTTGCTGCAGTGAGGCTGAGCTCAGAGATCCTTGTTAACAGAAGAAGTAACTTGGATAGACTTGAATCCCATGACTTTTTTCTTTTCCAGTTGGCCTCTTCCTTCAGCTGGGGACTCTTCCTTGTTTGTGGCAGGGCAGGGCAGGGCAGGGCGTGTGTGTGTGTGTGTGTGTGTGTGTGTGTGTGTGTGTGTGTGTGTGCGCGCGCGCGCGCGCGCATGTTTCCACGTCATTCTTCAGGCACCGTCCAGTTTGTTTGGGCCCACACCACTGAGGTGGGCTATTTTGCACACAGCGTTAGGAATGAAATGTCATCTCTTTACCAACTGGGCCACATCTCCCCAGCCTCGGTTCTGCTGTGCTTTTAACAGCCACAAGTTTCTTCTTCTCACCTATCACTGGCTTCATTTGTCCAAGGAGGGTCATGTGGGTGTTCAGGACACCTGGGCTCCAGGGTATCCTGTGCCCTTCCCGAGTGTGTGGCCAGGCAAATCTCCAATGTTCTCAGATTTTCATCCACGATATGAAGAGTAGTTCAAAGACTGCCCCCTACCCCCAAGCAATGGAGCCCTTTCTTCAAAGAGGTTTATTTTTCCCAAGACAGTGTCTCTCTGTGTAGCCCAGGTTGGCCTTGAGCTCAACATTCCCCTGTGTAATCAACAAGTGCTATCTTCAAAGGAAACCTGAAATAGCTCAAAATAACCAGTCAGGGTAGAGCAGGCTTGTAGCCCCAGCACATGGGGAGGCTGAAGCAGAAGGATCATTAAAAGTTCAAGGGCAGGGCTGGAGAGATGGCTCAGCGGTTAAGAGCACTGGCTGCTCTTCCAGAGGTCATGAGTTCAATTCCCAGCAACCACATGGTGGCTCACAACCATCCATAATGAAATCTGGTGCCCTCTTCTGGCCTGCAGATATACCTGCAGACAGAACACTGTATGCATAATAAATAAATCTTAAAAAAAAAAATTAATTAAAAAAAAAAAAAGTTCAAGGGCAGCCTCGTCTACATAGTGAGTTCTAGGCTACAGAGCAAAGACCCTTCTCAAAGGAGGAAGGGGAGGGGAGAAAGGGAGAGAAAAAGTAGAGGGGGAAGAAGAAGAAAATGAGGAGGGGAAGGAAGCTGCTTATAATACAGAACTCTGAGGATGGGGGAGCCTCTAATGAGGAGAGAGAGGTTCCCAGTCCTTTCTCTAGAAGGTTCCCTTTCCTCCCCCACCCCCACCCCGCCGGAGCCCAAGGAGATGTTCAGCATCCAGGAAGGGACAATGGTAGATGAGAAGTTCTAAGTGGTGCCCAGTCTTGGTGCCCAAGGATTAGAAGGCATGGTCCAGGCTGGATGGAGTGAGGGGGTGAGGGGCGCCAGAGATTTTGAGTTTGGGCAAAATGTGGCATTTGAGGGACCAGGGATGGGGGCGACTCCTTGAGCATCAAGCCTGGTTCAGACAACTAAGGGAAGATTGTTGAGTCAGTCACGTGCCAAAGGCTGAGGAGCCCCTGAGTGGAAAGGCAGGGTCTGGGAAGTGGCCTTGGAGGTTGAGACCTCTAGGAATTTTCCCCTGAAGCTGAGTCTACAGGCTCAGTAGACCTCAAGCCAGGCAGCAGCATATCACGGGGCGACACTGCCCCCTTGTGGTCACATTCCCAGCAAAGCACCGGTTCCTGTCTCTGGCTGGGTTGGTGCTCCTTGGCTGGGACCAGAACTGGAGAACTGGGGATAGATATTTCTGTCCCTGACTTTATTATCCTCCTCAAGTCAGTCCTCCCAGAATAGGAAAATGCCCAGTTCCCGCCTGAGATCTAGAGAGTAGGGCTTGAAAAACGTGGCCTCCAATAAGCTGTGTGTCCTGGCTATGTTGCATAACCTCTTCGAGCCTTTCCATCCATCGTCATCTTGTCCTACCAGCTTCCCTAGGGTGCTGCTGTGAGGGCTCTTAGCTCCCTTTGTATAATCCCCAGTGGAAACACACACACACACACACACACACACACCCCTAGGACAACAGACTGCGGTGAAGCTGAAAGGCTGGAAAGCAGAGCTAAACAGTGTGAGGGAGGCATGCATCGGGAGTGCGTGGGAGGAAGTTGTGGCATGGAGATCCCCAGAAGCAATCTTGGATTCCGTTAGCTCGTTTTTTCCACTGATCATTTCGCCCCAGTCCACCCCACCCTGTTGCCGCCAGGGCATGTCCACCAACATCCGTCCCCTGATTGGGTGTACCCACTGGTTCTGGCTGGTCTTAACAGATCCTTGCATGCCCATCCTTCCCTTCTGGAATCTTGCGTGGTGGACTCTTCTTCCCTGAAACCATTGCTGACTTCCCTCTGTCCATACAGCCAAGTTCAAATGCTTTTGTTTGGTACACAAGGGCCCTTAAGCCTGGTTACTCCCTACCGTCCCACCTTACCACTTCTTCTTTGTGATGGATCCTTTAGAGCCACACTGAGAGTACACGCTCTCTCACAAAGTCTTGGAGCTTCCTTCCTGGTGTCCAGCCATTCATTCCTTCTGTTCGGTGTGCCCACCCCAGCTCCATCCTGTGTGTTCATATCTGACTCACTGGAGTGCTCCATGTTGCTTACTGGACGCCCTTGCTTCAGGATTCATGACCGGCAGGGTAGACCATGTTCACAAGTAGCTGAAGCACTAGGTAATTGAAAAAGCTAAGTACCAGGTCTCTAGGACCTGGAAAATCAGAGAAGAGAAGTGTTTGGAGAGACAATCAGTTTCTTTCAAGACCTAGGCCCAAATTCCTCTTGAATGCAGTTTTTAAAAAAAATTTTATTAATTTAACATATGAGTGCTCTATCTGCATAAACCCCTACATGTCAGAAGAGGGCAGAAGATCTCAGTATAGATGGTTGTGAGCCACCATGTGGTTGCTGGGAATTGAACTCAGGTCCTCTGGAAGAACAGACAGTGCTCTTAACCACTGAGCAAACTCTCCAGCCCTTGAATGCAGTTTTAATTCTCCGAAAGCTTTCTGAAGAGTTGTGTGTGCATGTGCGCACGCACACACAAGTGTGTATGTGTGTTCAAGTGTGTGTGTGTGTGTGTGTGTGTGTGTGTGTGTGTGTGTGTACTACATGTGTGTAGTACCTGTGGAGGCCAGAAGAGGGCATTGGCTCCCCTGGAACCGGAATTGCAGACCATTATGAACTGTCATATGGGTCCTGGGAATCGAACCCAGGATCTTTGAAACACCTCTTCTGCCCTCTGTATTTGTTGTTATCACTTGAATATGTAAGGCCTTCTGTGAGCTCCAGTTTCCTTATCTGAATAGTGAGAGTTAAGTTAGGGTTTCTACTGCTGTGATAAAACACCATGACGAAAGCAACTTGGGAGGAAAGGGTTTATTTCAGCTTACTTGTCCCAATCAGTACATTGAGAAGGAAGTCAGGCCAGAAACTCAAGGCAGGAACCTGGAGGCAAGAACTAATGAGTGCTGTTTCCTGGCTTACTCCTCATGGCTTGTTCATCCTACTTTCTTATAGCACCTAGGACCATCAGCCCAGGGGTTTCATTGCCCACAGTGAGCTGGGCCCTCCCATATCAACCATCAATAAAGAAAATGCATCACAAGTTTGTCCTCAGGCCCATCTTGAGGGGGCATTTTTTTTTTCAGTCTTGCCAAATGTCTCTAGCTTGTGCCAGGTTGACATAAAAACCAGCCTGCACAGAGGACGTGGGTGCAAAGATCTATAGAACCCTTTCATTTTGGATGCTCTATCCTGATACTTGGCAAATTCGATTGACATTGATTGGTCCCTTTGGAAAACAGGAGGGAGCTGTCCAAGGTTAGAGGTGGGGTTAGGACGCTCATGATCTCTAAAGACAAATTTCTTTGTTGAAGATCCTTCCTTCCTACCCAAGAGCCAAGCTATTTACACGTTCCACCCCACAGAGCAGCAGCCATCATGCTATGACAGAGGCCATCAGGTAGCCCCCACTCAGCCATACAAAACAGAGGAACCGGTGAGCACACATAGGCAGTTCCACCCACTGCCTTGATATGAAACATTATGCAGGACATAAAGAGTAACGAGCTTCCTGTCAGTCTGACCCTATCTCCCCACCCCCAGCTTTGTCAGGGATGGTAGGTGCTTTGCTAAGCAAAGCAGAGGCAGCTCAAGTGGGAAGCAGCACATCATTATAAATATTATATCAAATAGGCTTTGGGCCCAAATTGATCTAGCCACAGGCAGGACATCAGGACAGGGATGGTGGCAGTGGTGTTATGGAGATAGAGGAGGCAATGGCTCACTTAGGGAGTTATTCTTCTGCAGCCCCTGCCTGTGTACGTGAGTAGGTAGGCTGAGAACTTGGTTCTTTTGGAATCCCCATCTTCCATCTGCCTGACTTCTATTATTTTCCAAACCCATTTTTTGACTAAGAAGACTGGCATTGACCTATAATACAGAAATCTAAGAGTAAACTGAAAATGAGCTGCAAAGTTGTAAAACCTTGCTGTGGGCCCCCTCATTATTTATTTATCTGTCTGCCCATCCATCCATCCATCCATCCATCCATCCATCCATCCATCCACCCACCCATCTATCCAAGTGCTGTGCTTGCTGACTGTTCAGTTTGATTGACAGGAGCCTTGCTACTCAGAGTTTATAAGGTGTTAAGGAACAACATTTATATTCTGATGCCACAGATAACGTAAGTGCCTTGGTGCAGGGACTTGTGATAGGTTAAAAATGATAAGGTCTGGGGGATGGAGAGGCGGCTCAACACTGAGATCATGTCCTCTTCTTGAAGAAGACATGGACATGAGTTTGGTTGCCAGAGCTCAAGACTGGCACCTGACAACTGTCTGTAACTCAAGGGGCTCCACTGCCCTCTCCTGGCCTCCACAGATACTGCACTCTAAGTTCACATACACATAAGCAGCCACTGCCTCTGATTGCTACAATTTGGGGGATTCATATCTACACTTGGAGAATGTGCAATGGGATCTGGTCAGTGGCTTTTGAATGTCAGTGGTCACCAGGAACTTGCATAAGATCGCCAGAGGTTCTTCTCTATAGCCTGGGCCAGGGAGACTGGAATCTGTACTTCCTCAGTCTCCTTTTAACCTCCATACCAGCAGTATACAAAATCCTGGGCCAAACAATGCACATGTATGTGAGTGTATGTGCATATATGTGGATGTGGATGTATGTGCATTTGGAGACCTGAGCTGATCATTCAACTTTTCCACTTCATTCATTGAGAAAATACCTCTCAACCAAATCCAGAGCTTGAGAATGTGTCCAGTGTCGTTAACCAGCTTGCTCTGGGGGATCCCCTGTCTCTGCCTTCTGAGTCAGGAATTACAAGCAGGCTTCCATGCCCATCTGGCACTTGGGTAGGTTTTAGGTATCTGAACCCCGGTCCTCACATGTGCAGGGCAAATGGTCTAGCTACTGAGCCATGTCCCTAGCCACTCAAACATGATTTCTATGTATGGTGAAACATGAACCTCAGAGTGAACCTGTGTGGATAGCAAAGAGAAGAGGAAAACCACATTTGAAATGTCAAGGACACATGTAAGATGAAAAGTAAACTCATATTTCATTTGGAAGTATATGAAGTGTCCAAAAGGCTCCACTCATTTTCCTGATTGCCAAGTGACACAGGAGGATCTAGTCCACTTTGGGTGGTGCCGTCCCTAGACAGGTGGTCCTGGGCAGTGACTCACACTAGAGGCCAAGAGAAGCCTCTGTCTTGTCCCAAGAGCCATTGGTATGAGGCACAGTAGTTGCTAATAGGTAGAGGCAGCTGTGTGGGCAGCAATAGGGTAAGATCTGATGGGAGGCACAATTTCAGACCAAGAAACCAAAAGATTTGTATTTATGGAACGTCTGATGCATCATTATTTCTGAGACAGAGCAGGAAAGCTTTTCATGGTAGGGAAGAGTAGACTAGAAGACATCTGTGAGGAAAGGAAGTCCTTCAGGTGGCTACAGATGAAGAGGGGTCAGTCACTCAGGGTGAGATCATACAGGGACTCCTACATCAATCATCATGGATGAGGAGTCCAGAACTAGGTAGAAGCTGACTGGCAGGTCCCTCTCTCATTGGTTTTTCGAGACAGGGTTTCTCTGTGTATCCATGGCTATCCTGGAACTCACTCTGTAGATCAGGCTGGCTTCAAACTCACAGAGATCTGCCTGCCTCTGCCTCCCGAGTGCTGGGATTAAAGGCGTGCACCACCATGCCTGGCTCATCCCCTGGTTCTTAAACTATCTATTAACAACATTTTGCTTTCCCTGCTTTGGAGAACTGTAGCTCTTTCCCTGTCGTGTCGTGCCATCCTCCCTCGCTCCCCCAGCCTCTCTGTCTGTCTCAGCCACAAAGACTCCTGGCTCCTGCTCCAAGGCTGTGCACCCTTTCTCTGGGTGAGCGTTGATGAGAATCTGTGCCCTGCAGCAGTCAGCCCCCAGCTTCTCTGTGCTTCCCACTCATGCCTCCTGACACCCCAGCCCTTACTTCGGATTTGCCTTTGTTAAATCCATCTCCACTTTGCCCCCCCCCCCCCCCGCAGCAGCCATTGTTTAGCTGCTGTGACCTTTTTCCTCTCTCCCTGGCAATCACTTGTTCTCACAGCCCAGGGTCATGCTTCAGGATGACCCTTCTATCCTGTTTGTGTGACAGAGTCTTTCATGGGACACTCTGAAATTTCTGGCAGAATTTGATTCATCCACTCATCTTGGAATGGTATCCACTGCAATCTTCTTCCTTCCATGCCAACTTAATTCTGGAATGTTCTTGAGTTCAGGCATCATCATCTTTTTTCCTGGTTTATCTTTGTTAGGGAATTTCCTTCCCTCTGAAAGTTTTTATAAAATTACCAGTAAAACTATGTTACCTTTCTACTGAGTTCTAGCTCTTCATATTCTTCTTCTTCTTCTTTTTTTTTTTTTTTTTTTTTACTTCTTGGCTCCCCCAGTAACGAGCTCATCTTTTTGTGCATGTGAGTTATTTTGAGTCATCTGATTGTATCTTTAAGGCCAGATACTTCCTGAGGGAGATGTTTACTTTAAGTCCTGATTCCTCTAAAAGATAACTTTGCTGCCTTGACATTCTGTTCTTAATGAGATAGCTTTATGTTTTGGTATCTTCGTCCTTATGAAAATTTGAAAGATTTGTGTAAACAGACACACTATCAATGCCTCACCACTGTTCCCTACTTCAAATAGTTCATCATTTCTCTTCAGGTGTGACATGCACTTTTTGGCTGAATAATTTGGAAGCAAGAGGTCACAGAGGTGTCAGCACTTGCTTCCATATTTCCTTATGAATGCCCAGTCACTAGGGTTAAAAAAAAACTGATTATAACTTCAAGATCTAAAATATAAGTGCTGTTGAAATGTGTGGATTTGTCCCCAACATGAATCTGATACTTTGAAACAATGTCTTGGTGCGTGTATACGTACTTGTGTACTTGTGAACAGCAGAGCTCAAACTTTGGTGCTGTCCTTGGGCGCCTTTCAAGTTGTTTTATTTATTTAATATTTTAATGGCTGGGTACACATGCGTCATGGCATTTAGAGGTCAAAGGGCAATTTGCAGGATTCAGGTTTGGTAGTGACTGTCTCTATCCACTGAGAAATCTTGCCAGCCCCCACCTTGTTTTTTGAGGTAGGGTCTCTCACTAGCCTGGTATTCACTGATGTGGCTAAAATATCTGGCAAGCAAGTCCCCGGGGCCCTCTGTTGTATGTATTTTCAGCCCTAGGATTACAAGTGAGAACCAGCCAGCTGCTTCTTCCCCCTCCTCCTCTGCTTCCTCCTCCTCCTCTTCTTCTCTTGTAATGTGGATTCTGGGGATCAAACTTGGGTCCCCATTCATACACAGCCAGCACTGTACAGCCCTTTACTCTCTAGCCCTTTGATCCTTTGGTTTTAATTCTGAGAGATTGTTTTAAACTTCTGCACAGCCTATTAGTTAGTCCCCGGATACTTTCTGTTCTCCTTCAGTTTCCGTATGGGGAAGAAATCAGTAAATTCACTACATCCAAGCAGGCAGCACACATGCTACATACCCAGAGCTCCTTGTGAAATCCCAGGCAGGGGATGCAGCTCAGTGCAAAACACTCAGTAGAGTGTTTGCCTAGCATGCACAAGACTCTGGCTTTGATCTTCAGCATGGAAAAAGAAAAATCATTGAATTCCAGTCTGGCCTCCTTCCCTCAGCAGAGTGGATAGTATTGTCACAATTTGTCAGTATAGGATTTTTTTTTTTTTTTTAGGTTTTTCGAGACAGGGTTTCTCAGTGTAACTGCCCTGGCTGCCCTGGAACTCACTCTATAGACCAGGCTGGCCTTGAACTCACAGAGATCTGCCTGCCTCTGCCTCCTGTGTGGTGGGATTAAAGGCATGTGCCACCATGCCCAGTCAGTTTGGGAATTCTTAATCTCATTTCTATCAGGGATGGCTGCTTCTCTGCAGTTATTTATTGGCTCTCTGATGTGGCATTTCCAAGCTCATGCACAATTACATCTCCAGTATCTTTCAGAACACCTAAGTCCTCTCCAGGCATTTCCATCTTAACAGTGGATTCACGATTTCTCCATGGACTAGTGTTGCTTGGGTGGGTCTGTCATCTTATGTTCTGAGTATTTGTTATTCAGGTTAAAGTTGGCCTCATAATAGTTTTTCAAGAAGGGGGTCATGAGAACAATCATCTTCAAATTCTTAAATATTTGAATTTAAGTTGAAATTAAGTTGAATTAAGCATGACAGTGCTCATAGGGTAGTTGAAGCATGGAAACAACTAGGCACACATATAAACTACATACTAATAGCACTAGATGAACTGCAAGGATACAATAAGCAGAAGCTGAAAATGTAGATAGCCTCCTGAAATCTAGTTCACTCTCTTCCATTAACCTCAGCTTCTCTCTGTCCATGTTAGAAATGATGGAGAGTTAAAAAAACAAAAATCAAAAACAAAACAACTCCTGGACTCTCTTGCAGCTAGAATGACTTAGGTTGAGACAAAAACAAAACAAAACAAACAAACAATAAAACCCCGGAAACAGTCAACTTGGAAGAAGGAAGTAAGCAAAACTAACTGAGTAGATATGGTTACTACAGCCAAGATGCTAAGTTCTGGCTACTGCTCACCAGCTTTGTGGGTTCACACCAAGATGTCAGCAACAACAACATTAACAGCTTGCAGTTTAGAGGTATGACCTTGAACCACTAGCCTCAAAGTGACCCCTGTCATTTAGTCCTCCTGTAAGCATCTCAGCCTTACATTAGTTTAGTTGCTAACTGGGCATGTGGCTTATGTTTGTAAGCCTAGCAGTCTAGAGACTGAGTTAGGAAGACTGCTGTGAGTCTGAGGTCAACAGTGTCCTGGGATCTCTTCAACGGGAACTATGTACATTTCTTATGATCTTACTTTCCCCACCTAACAAAATAGTTATTAACCTCACATGATTTATGAGGAAATCGAAGATTAAAGAGATTAAGAGGCTTTTCTAGGCTTCTGGTAGGGCTCGATTCAAAGTCACAGGTTGTGGGACCCTGATTTGTGAGCATGTGTGACACTGTGGATTCTGCGTGTGCCACCATGCCTGGCAATTAGACAGCTGTGAACTGCTGTATGGTTGCTGGGATTAAAACTCAGGTCCTTTGGAAGAGCAGCCAGTGCTCTTAACTGCTGAGCCATCTCTCCAGCCCTGACACTGTGGATTCTGAGGCTCCTCAGAGGTGCTCTGCACAGAAAGCACTTGAAATCAGTTTGGAAAATAATAATCTTTGAACATTCTAAGTTAATCAAAGTGAATCTGAATATATTCTTTGTCTGTCTCTGTTGCAGGACTTCCCAGAGCCTTGACTATGTGTGCTGCTGAACTGTGTGAGCCTCCAAAAAAAGGGAATAATATGTCAGTGTAGAGAGCTGCGATGTGCCGTGCCCTAGAGATGGCGCTGGTTTCCACCTTCCACCAGCCTGATGGTGAGCGCTCTTGGTGGTGAACAGGTCCATGTTTGGTTGGGACCGCTGATCTGGCTTGCTTCCGCATACGTGGGCCTGTAAGATAGCACCACATGGCTTTACTTGACTGGATGTTCATATAGTATTTAGCCTGTGGGTTGGGTCTGCCCGATTATTTGGAAGACTGTTTTCAAGGGACCTGAATAAACTGCTTGAGAAGAGCTTTTGCGAGTTGCGTCATTCTTGCTGGTCGAGGTCGACGCGACAAGTGGTGGCCCATACGGGGAACCAGAAAACACTCAGAACTCCTATAGTCAGGGGCAGTGCACTGGTAAGTTCCTGGGATAAATTGGGACAATAAAGTTTCACGGAAATTGCGAACAATAGGTAAAGTTTTGTGGAAATTGTGAACAAAAGGTAAAGTTTCGCGGGAAGTTGCGAACTAAAGGTAAAGTTTCATGGGAAGTTGTGAACTGAAAGTAAATTTTTAATCATGGGATCGTCTCAGTCACATCCAATTTTTCTGGCTCTTCAGGAGCTACTTTTAGCTAGGAAATTGAAACTTGAGAAGTCAACCCTAGAAAGATTTTTGAATGAATGCGACTCCGTGGCTCCGTGGTTTGCGGTATCCGGGAATCTTACGGTATCCTGCTGGGACAAATTAGGCAGGGACTTGGATTTTGCTTGGGAGCAAGGTACTCTGAAGCATGGAGTAAGACCGGTTTGGAAGATGGTGAGGAGTTGTTTAGAAGATCAGAGATGCTGTAAAGCAATCAAGGAGGGAGAATCAGCCTTGGAACTGCTGCAAGGGGAAAGATATGAGCAGGCAGACAGTGAAAAGGGAAGCAAAAAAGGCGAAAGATCTGAGCAGGCAGACAGTGAAAAGGGAAGCAAAAAGAAGGTCCCTCTCTATCCCGATCTTAGAGATTTTAGAGATTTTGAGGACTCAGAGGGTACGGATTCTGAAGGGGAGCTACACCCTCTAATAGAACAGTTGGAGAGGACTGCTATTAGAAAAAGGCAAAGGAAAGGGTAAAAGAGAAAGCCACGTTGGCGGCAGTCAGTGTAAGTGAAGCCTTCAACTCCCCCTCCATACCCAGAAGCCGTTCAGATAGATCAACCTGTTCACTCCCTGAAAGTAGGGAGATCTTTCTGCCCAGGGGTGTGGACACAAGTAAGAACAGAATTACAGTTTGCCTATCCGGTATACCAAGACCCACAAGGGAACAGGTAAGAAGGAACCGCTTGATTTTAAAGTAGTTAAATCCCTTGCAGAGTCAGTTCGTACCTATGGCATTACCGCTTCTTTTACATTGGCTCAAGTGGAAGCATTAAGCAGACATTGTATGACCCCGAGTGATTGGAGTGGCCTGGCACGCACCTGCTTAAGTCCAGGGCAATACTTAGACTGGAAAGCTTTCTTGATTGAGTATGCCACTGAGCAAGCAGCCATTAATCAGAGAAATGGAAATCCAGCCTGGGATAGAGATATGCTGCTTGGGCAGGGGAGATTTGCCAACCAGCAGACAGGATATCCCAATCAGGTTTATGAACAAATAAACCAGACAGCTATCAAGGCTTGGAAATCCCTTCCTAACAAAGGGGAGGTGAGTGGGAACTTAACTAAGATTCTACAGGGCCCCATGGAGCCCTTTTCAGACTTTGTGGCACGATTGGTGGAAGCGGCAGGGAAGATTTTTGGTGACCCGGATGCTGCTATGCCACTAATAAAACAGTTGGTCTATGAGTAATGCACCAAAGAGTGTAGAGCCGCTATCACCCCTTACAAGAACAAAGGGCTAGAAGCCTGGATGAAAGTGTGTAGAGAACTTGGAGGGCCATTAACTAATGCTGGTCTTGCTGCCGCGGTAGTACAGTTGACCAGAAAAGGTGGAGGAAGTCCAGGAGTTTGTTTTAAGTGCGGCAAGATGGGACACTTTAAAAGACAATGCCCCGAGGGAAGGAGTACAGACAGTACAGGAAGTGCACAACGCCCCAGGCGGCCGGGGTTATGCCCAAAATGTAAAAAAGGGAACCATTGGGCTAATGAATGCCATTCAGTGACAGACATCCATGGCCAGCCTTTGACTCAAGGTTATGGTGGCGCTCATCCAAAAAACAGACAGCGGGGCCCATGACCCCAGGGCCCGCAAATATATGGGGCAGTAGAGAATCAGGACAAAGAACAGAATCAAGAGAGATGGCCAACCCTCCGCCATCCGAGAGACCGCGGAGAGCCACTGCAGGCTCAGCAGGATTGGACCTCTGCTCCACCACCAGACTCGTATTAACACCCAAAATGGGGGTCCAGTTAATTGAAACAGATTTTAAAGGACCCCTTGAACCTGGTACAGTTGGTTTGCTGTTAGGGAGGTCAGCATCAGCCTTGAGAGGACTTATTGTCCATCCTGGAGTTATAGATCCAGATTATACAGGAGTAGTTAAGATAATGGTAGCCTCCCCCCCTCCCCCCCCCCCC
>CAJQZJ010032031.1:13051437-13062606 GCA_907164525.1 Lophiomys imhausi | reverse complement strand
GATTATACAGGAGTGGTTAAGATCATGGTAGCCTCCCCCCCCCCCCGTGGTATAACAGCTATCTCTCCTGGAGATAGAATTGCTCAGTTGGTCATTTTGCCGAGCTTACATAATCTCTATGCGGCAAAGGATCGAGAGAGAGGAAAAGATGGTTTTGGGTCCACGGGCACGGATCTGACTTTTCTCTCCTTGGATTTGGACCAACGCCCCATCTTGGAGTTAAAAGTTGATGGTAAAAGGATCCTGGGCCTTTTGGATACTGGGGCTGATATCATAGCAAAGAAAGACTGGCCTTCAGGTTGGCCCATACAAGCCTCTTCTCAAACACTTCAAGGCCTAGGTTATGCTAAGACTCCAGATATGAGTGCAAGATTATTAAAGTGGCAGGACCAAGAAGGCCACTCAGGAGAAATACAGCCATATGTACTTGAGCTCCCTATCTCCCTTTGGGGAAGAGACCTTTTAAAGGATATGGGATTTAAATTGAGTAATGACTATTCTGATTCAGCCCAACGTATGATGCAAGATATGGGATATGCTCCAGGCTTTGGAATAGGAAAATATTTGCAGGGGCGGAAGAGTCCCATATCTATGCAGCAAAGACAAAAGAGACAGGGCCTGGGTTTTTCCTAGGGGCCACTGAGGAGGGCATTCCCATAACTTGGAAGATGGAGGACCCAGTATGGGTTCCTCAGTGGCCACTTTCCTCTGTAAAATTGAATGCAGCCAAAGAGTTGGTGGATGAACAGATGTCTTTAAAGCATATAAAGCCATCTGTATCTCCCTTGAATACACCTATCTTTGTCATTAAAAAGAAATCTGGAAAATGGCGATTATTGCATGACCTGCGTGCCATAAATCAACAAATGCAGATCATGGGCCCAGTGCAACGCGGCTTGCCACTTTTATCATCTTTGCCAGCCTCATGGCCCATAATAGTTATAGATATAAGGGATTGTTTTTTCTCCATCCCTTTGTGTGCCAAAGATAGTGAGAGATTTGCATTTACTGTTCCATCCTGTAACCATGAAGAATATGATCAGTGGTTTGAATGGGTAGTATTACCTCAGAGCATGGCAAACAGCCCCACTATGTGCCAACTGTATGTGGGGGAAGCCATTGCTCCTTTGAGAAAAAATTTTCCAGATTTGAGATGTGTTCATTATATGGATGATATCTTACTGGCAGCTAAGAGTGAACAAATGTTAGATCAGGCCTATGAAGAATTAGTTCAATTATTAAAAAAGAAAAGGTTGTTTATTGCTCCTGATAAGGTTCAAAAGGAAAATGTGGTTAATTATTTAGGAGCGAAGGTTGGTCCTGAAAAGATAATACCTCAAAAGATTGAGATAAGAAAAGATAATTTAACTACACTAAATGATTTTCAAAGGTTGTTAGGAGATATCAATTGGGTAAGAGGCTATTTGAAGCTACCAAATTATGAAATAAGACCCCTATATGATATTTTGAAAGGTGATTCAGCACTTAATTCTCCTAGGCAATTAACAGAAGAAGCAAGAAAAGCTTTATGTAAAGTGGAAGAAAGGTTACAGAGTGCCTTCCTAAAGAGATGGCAGGAAGGACAGCCCATTGCATTGTGCATATTTGCCACCTATGGTCAACCTACAGGATTGTTATGGCAGGATGGACCATTATTATGGACTTATTCGAAGATTTCTCCAAAAAAATCCATAGAACATTATCCTACTGCAGTTGCTGCTTTAGCCTTGAATGGTATCCAACAATGTTTGCAGTCTTTTGGAGTTGCTCCTGCCAGTATAATAGTGCCCTATTCCAGTCACCAAATTAAGATTTTGTGTGGCACTGTAGATGATTGGGCAATATTGCAATGTAGCTTTGAAGGAGTGATTGATAACCATTATCCTAAGCATCCATTGCTATCATTTTTTAAGGAGCACCCAGTGATATTCCCTAAGGTTACTTCAGCAGTACCACTTCAAGGGTCACCAAATGTGTTTACTGATGGCTCAAAGACAGGCTGCGGAGCCTATTTGATAGAAAGACAAGAGCCCGTGCTATGCCAATTTCAACCGGGCTCCCCCCAAATAGTAGAGTTGAAAATAGTAATTAAGGTGTTTAAAAGATGTCAATTTGCATTCAATTTGACTCAGATTCAGTCTATGTGGTCAACGCAGTGAAAGTATTAGAATTAGCAGGTCCTATTAAGAATAGTAGTACTGTATGTGCCTTATTACAAGAGTTACAAGTTTTAATCTGGCAAAGAAAAAGGTGTTTTTATATTCAACATATCAGAGCACATACAGGATTACCTGGACCATTAAGGGAGGGTAATGATAAAGTTGATCAATGGACTAGGATGGAATGCATTTTTTGGAGCTCATTCCTGGACCAAGCCAGACAGTTTCACCAATTATTTCATGTAAATGCAAGAACTCTACAGCAGAAATTCCATTTGTCTAGAGCAGATGCTAGGCAAGTGGTTTTGGACTGTCCTCAGTGTGTGATTCATCATCATCCTCCCAGTGTGGGAGTGAACCCTAGAGGGTTGATGCCACTCAAAATCTGGCAAATGGATGTTACCCACATTTCAGAGTTTGGAACCTTAAAATATATTCATGTGTCTGTGGATACCTGCTCAGGTATCATACATGCTACACCTATGAGTGGAGAAAAGGCTCGCAATGTCATAGGGCATTGCTTAGAAGCCTGGGCTGCATGGGGAAAACCACAACAGCTGAAAACGGACAATGGACCAGCCTATACGGCTCAGTCCTTTGTCTCCTTCTGTAATCAGATGGAGGTACAGCTTAATCACGGATTACCATACAATCCTCAAGGACAAGGAATTGTGGAGCGTGCTCATCGCACCTTGAAAGAATGTTTGCAAAAACAGAAAGGGGGAATAGGCCAAGGCCGTACCCCCAAGGAGAGAATGTCTTTAGCCTTATTTACTTTACATTTTTAAAATTTGGATGCTCAAGGCCGCTCAGCAGCGGACAGACATCAGGATTCCCATGGTCCACCTAAAGGCATGGTGAAGTGGAAGGATATTTTGACAGGCTCTTGGCGAGGGCCTGACCCGTTGCTAACATGGGCGAGAGGATCTGTTTGTGTTTTTCCTCAGTATCAACAAGATCCAGTGTGGGTGCCTGAACGCCTTGTGAGGAAGATTCATCATGAAGACCTTCCTAGGGATCCTGGTGATAGTAGCAGTGATGATGTCGGGAATGACCAAGCCGAGATGGGGGATCCTGCCGATATTCCCAAAGCCGATGCCGGTCGGACATGATGCAACTGTGTTTCCACGCTTATTTAGCAGTAATAGAAGCTTAGGCTTACCCTACCTTCCCTTTGATGATCAGAAAAGCCCTATAGAGGGTAATAGAAATGTCAGCTTGAAGGGTAGTCTGTGCTTTTTAATTAGCTTCAATAGGTTAGATGATACAGAATGCATTAAATTGTCTCAGCAGTCAGCAGATTTTTTTACCACAACTGAGGTTTGGGGGTAGGGGTGGTGGTTTGTTTTCGGGCAACGGTTCTCGCCTTGAAGGATGGTGGCCCACACGAGTCTCTGACCGGGACCTCCCCAGACAGCCATGCTGGGCACCTTTTTGTAGAGGATCCACAGGAGAGGAAGGACCTTTTCCCTGGACTGGATGTCAGGAACGCAGAGCAGTTTGGGTTCAACAAGATTATTTTTCCTTTAGCCCCATGATTAGTAATATAGTGAATAAGTCTTGTACAGGAATGCTTGATATATCTACTAGGGATCCTCAGCAGACTGCCACCAATCCTTTTGATTTGTGGCTTTTGTGTGGGGTAAATGGAAGTTGCATGGACTTGGGACCTGTCATTATGCTTGGGGGAGGAATTTATCAAAGAGGTAATTTTTCCCTAGGGTCCGCTACCAAATTGGATTTTTCTAGCGGTAGTGGCTCTGGTACTTGGAATTCTTCGTTTCATTCTTACCGCAATAAGACCTTTTCAGCCTCGCCAGTATGTCTCTGGCCTCCTTTTCTGTGGATTGTAAGTAATGGGAGTGCATCCTTGGGTGAAAAAAAGTTAGTATGCACTCCGGACACATGCTTTTATGCCCTGTGCTGGAATGCCACAGCCTTTCCTGTGGCTGTGGTGACTAGAATGCCTCGATATGTACCAGTTCCTGTAGAGGCCCCTAATACCATGGTGCTATTCAGGCTTAAAAGAGATTTTGGCATCACTGCAGCTATTGTTACTGCCATCACTATTGCTGCTGTGGGGGCTACTGCCTCAGCTATTGCCTTGTCTAGTTCTATACAGACTGCCAATGCCCTGAATAACATCTCAGCCAATGTAGCACAGGCATTGGATACTCAGACCTCTATGAATTCTCATCTCAAAGGAGGCCTTATGATAGTTAATCAACGCATAGATTTAATACAAGAACAGATTGATTCTCTTTGGCAACTAGCACAGTTAGGGTGTGAGTGGAAAATGCAGGGTTTGTGTGTTACTTCGGTGCGGTATCAAAATTTAACAAAGGCTGCTAATCTGTCTAGGCAATTGTCAGAGTTCCTCTTACAGGATTGGTCGGCTGAATTTGAAAATAAGATGAGAGAGCTGAGAGCAACAATCGTCCACATCAACTCCACTCGGGTGGATCTGAGTCTGACTACTGGTTTGACTTCCTGGATACAGGCGGCTATGGATCATCTTAAGGAGTGGGCGGGCATAGGCTCTTTGGCAATACTGATGATACTAGCCTCTCTGGTTTGCCTATGGTGCATCTACAAGATGAGAACCACACAGAAGCGTAATGCAGCCATGATTATACAGGCCCTTGTCGCCATTGAGGCGGGCCAGTCCCCTCAGGCATGGCTCGCTGCCATGAAGCCTTAAATCTTCACTGAGCATAGTCCCTGCCCACTGAGGTATTCGTTCCACGGATATTAGGGTCTGGCAAGTCAATGATGGAGTTGACGGGTAAGTCTCGGCCACCTAAGACAGGGCAGCCCTGAGTGGGGAGGCTGACCCAGAGACGGGTAAGAGTTTGAGCATCGCCCTCCTACAGGCTCAGGCCCTCCGTGAGATCCCCAGATATGGGAATTATGAAGCCTTTCCAGGGACTTCTACCTACATTTTTAAAAACAAAAAAGGAGGAACTGTAGAGAGCTGCGACGTGCCGCGCCCTAGAGATGGCGCCGGTTTCCGCCTTCCACCAGCCCGATGATGAGCGCTCTTGGTGGTGAACAGGTCCATGTTTGGTTGGGACCGCTGATCTGTCTTGCTTCCGCATACATGGGCCTGTAAGATAGCACCACATGGCTTTACTTGACTGGCTGTTCATAAAGTATTTAGCCTGTGGGTTGGGTCTGCCCGATTATTTGGAAGACTGTTTTCAAGGGACCTGAATAAACTGCTTGAGAAGAGCTTTTGCGAGTTGCGTCGTTCTTGCTGGTCGAGGTCGACGCGACATGTCAGTGCTTTGCAAACATTGTGGGCTACTAAATACACTTCTCCTAGAGCATTTTGGGAAATCTCAACTTAGATGGATGCCAGCCATCCTGAGAGTCTGACCGAAGGGGGTTTGGAGTATGGCTGAGCCTTGTTGGCTACTGCCTAGACTGTAATGGCAGAGGGTGGCATAGAAAAGCCTCCCAATTCTGAGCCACTGGTGGCTCCAGTCCAATCTCTGTAGGAATTCTGAAAGTAGGAGGGGAAGAAAGTAGAGATTAGAGTAGAGGAGCCAGAAGACAGACAGGGAAAGCTCAGTGGGTAGAGTGCTCGTCCAGTACTCACAAAGTATGTGATTTAGCACCCTACATTTCAAACCAGCATTGGACCACACAACGAGCAGCTAATCACTGGTCATCATCGTGGACCATCATGGCAGGAACTTTCTGAGCATGGGACTCATGAGACTGAACAGGTGGCATGTCCACCAAGCCATGCCTGGCTGTAGGACAAAAAAAAAAAGGATGAATTTTACTGTCTTCAAGCAGCTGGCTTTGTGCACTCTCCATGGACCTGCCAGTGCCTGCCTTTTGCAATGTCTCCTGTGGGAGTGATGCACACACTTTGGCCAGTGCACCCCTGAGAGACTATAGCGACCACTGCACTCACTAGAGAAAGAGAAGTCAGCAAGAAAACATGTTTTCCTCTCACTTCACTAGCTGTGAATGTCACTGCCCACAGCAAGGAAATGTCCCTGGTTCTGAAAGACTTCACAGACAGGTTTGAAAGCCACCTAGTGGCTCCAGGGATGAGTGTACAGTCATCAGCTAGAGGCCAAGATGTGGCTTCCCAGTGACAGAATTAACACTCCACTCTTCGCCCGAGTGAGCATTTTGGTTTGTGTCTTCAATGTCCCTCAGAGGTCAGTGTGTGGAAGAAAGAATTGGTCTCTACTGGGAGGCAGCAGAACCTCTAAGAAGTGACAATTTGGGTTGAAGAGGTGGCTCTGAAGTTGAGAGAGCTTGCAGCATAAGCATGAGAATGAGAACTCAGATCCTGGCGCCCATCAAGTGGGCCTGGCATGGCCCTGCACATACCTGCAATTTCAGCACTGGGGGCCAGAGGACAGAGGCAGGAGGATCACCGGGCTTGGTGGCTGCTAGTGGTAAGAAAAACAAGACAGCCGGGCGGTGGTGGCGCACGCCTTTAATTCCAGCACTTGGGAGGCAGAGGCAGGCGGATCTCTGTGAGTTCGAGGCCAGCCTGGTCTACAAAAGTGAGACCAGGACAGCCAGAGCTGTTACACAGAGAAACCCTGTCTTGAAAAACCAAAAAAAAAAAAAAAAAACAAGACAGACAGGTCTGGTGGTGCACACCTTTAATCCCAGCACTCAGGAGGTAGAGGCAGGCAGATCTCTGTGAGTTTGAGGGTAGCCTGGTCTACAAAATGAGTCCAGGACAGCCAGGGCTACACAGAAAAATAATGTCTTAAAAAAAAAAAGATAAAAGCTTCAGGAAGAGAAGAAGGGAAGTAGAGGAGTATATTTGCCGCCTTCTTCTGGCTTCAGTGTAACACACACATGTACAAACCACACACACCTGTACACATATCTATACACACACACACACACACACACACACCCATGCGTGTGCGCAATAGAAACTAATAGAAAGAAGATATATTCTTCACTTGGGAGGTAGAGGCAAGTGGATCTCTGTGAGTTCAAGGTCAGCCTGGTCTACAGAGTGAGTTCCAGGATAGCCAGGGCTACACAGAGAAACCTTGTCTCAAAAAAACAAAAAAACAAAAAAAAACCAAAAAACCACCACCAACAACAAAAACCAATCAAACAAACAACAATGACAACAAAACCAGAAGATATGTTCTTGAAGTTGGGAGCATGCCACTGAACAGCTGTCTCTTTTGGTAACCATCTTGTCAAGAGAGAAGATATTTTAGAGACTCTCTTGTGTTATCAGACTACTGAAACAATGGCTACCCAAAGGATAAAAATGTCTCCAGGAATCTCATGCTGAGAGGAGAAGGACTCCCCACCCCCACCAGAGTGGGAATTTATTTCCTAGGAAGAGATTTCCCATAGTTCTGTGTCTTATCAACTACCTTGTATGAGAGGCATCATACAGTTGTGGGAGGAACCAGGCGTTCCAGTTGGTCAGGCGGGCTGGCTAGTTTTATGTCACCCTGACACAAGCTGGAGTCATCAGAGAGGAGGGAGCCTCAACCGAGAAAATGCCACCATAGATTAGGCTGCTGGCAAGCCTGTACAGCACTTCCCTGAATAGTGATTGACGGGGAAGGGTCCAGCCCATTGTGGGCAGTGTCATCCCTGGGCTATAGGAAAGCAGGCTGAGCAAGCCATGTGGAGCAAACCACTAAACAGCACTCCTCATGACCTCTCCATCAGTTCCCACCTTCAGGACCCTGCCCTGTTTGAGCTCCTGCCTGACTTTGTTCAGTGATGGACTATGATGTGGAAGTGTAAGCTGAAAAAACCCTTTCCTTCTCAAGTTTCATGGTGTTTCATTGCAGCAATAGAAACCCCAACGGAGACACCAGAACTGGTTAGCTGTATGTACGCACCTCTTGCATGCCCTCTATTTAAACGTAAATATCATGTCAGTACCTGGAACAAGTTGTGGGTTTGTGGGGAATCCCTGGGTCCCTTTATTTGCTTCTCTTCTTAGTGTGGCCACATTAAATAAATCTCCTTTCTCTATTTTTCACAATTACTGTTTAATTGTCCTCCAGGGGACAAGTGCCCTAGACTAACTTGCTAGGCACCTGGACCCAGGCTCTGACCCTGGCAGCTCTGGTAAGAATGCTAGGGTGCGGCTGTTATTATCCCAGTTTTTTCAGAGAAAGAAACCAAGGAACAAGAGAGATGCCATCACAATCTCCTGCAAGTCAGAGATAAAGATAGCATAATGTTTAAGCCAGAAATGTTTAATGTTTTCTTGAAGTTTCTCCCCACCACCCTGTGTGTGTGTGTGAAGGCCAGAGGTGACTCTCAAGATGTTATTTCTCAGATGCTATCTGAGATGCTATACAAGATATCTTGTATCTTGAGATGGGGCTTCTCAGTGGCCTAGAGATTGCTAAGTAGGCTAGGTTGGGTGCCCAGCGAGTTCCAAGGATCTCCCTGTCTCTACCTTCCCAAAGCTGGGATTACAAGCATGCACCCTCACATCTGGCTTTTTAATGATGTTTCTGGGGGTCTAACTCAGGTCCTTATGTAAGAACGTACTGACTGAGCTCTCTCCCAGCCCAAACAGGCTTCTCCAGGAACCTTGATCCTGGCATAATGAAGAACCTGGTAATGTGGTATTCCAGATGTGTGTCACCCAGCTCCAGAGATGACCAGTCCTTTGCTCAGGTTCACATGGTGACCTTGTGTTGGAGCCTGGACTACAGCCCAATGACTGGCAATCTAGAGCACATTGCTACCCCTTCCCCATTCTTTCCCATCTCACTGTCTGACAGACTATCTCCCCAACATGAACAAAAGATTTGTTTTTTGGTTTTTGTTTTTTAGAACTTTCTCTGTGTCAGACAACCAACAGTGCTCTTAGGCAGGAAGTTGTCATTGCCACTCCATAGATAATAAGATTAGGGTGGGTGCTGTAGAGATTTCTCAGTGGTTAGAGCGCTGGCTGCTCTTGCAGAGGATCTGGCTTCTGTTCTCAGCACCCACATTGTGGCTCGCAGCCATCTGTAACTCCAGTTTCAGAGTATCTGATGTCTTCTGGCCTCATCACATCTGAACTGTCATCCACATACCCTGAAAGACACACACACACACACACACACACACACACACACACACACACACACACGGGGTGGGGGGTGGAATTAAAAATGAATAGTTTCAAAAAAAAAAAAAGACCAAGGTGTAGAAAGATGCAATAGCAGGGCTAAGGGCTAATTTGTAGAGTTGAGAAACAAGTCAATAAAATAAAAATTTAAAAGGGGAGTGGGTGCCTGAGATGGCCCAGCACCTAGGAGCATGCACTGCTCTTACAGAGGACTTGAGTTCAGTTTCCAACTTAGGTCAGGCACCTCAGAAACACTGGTCCCTCCAGCTCCAGAGGATCTGATGCCCTCTTATGGCCTCAGTGGGCACCTGCAGTTATGTGCACATAAAAACCACACACATTACATGTGCCCATACATTTAAAAAAGAAAAAGGGGACACTCAGGATTTGAACCCAGGTGTGCTAACCTCAAGATCCCCTGTGTAAGAATATCAGACCTTGCCTCCTTTTGTTCCGGCTTCTCCTCTTTCCCCTGGGGTCCCCCAGGAGCCAAGCATACTCATTCCCAGCACAGGGCACATTCCGTTGAAACCCACCTTCTCTCCAGCTAGTCATTTCCCCTCTTTTTGTGTTTATCAACACAAATAGCTTGCCCTCCCCATATTTGTTTTATTGGAGGCCCACCTTGACCCAAACCCTCGAGGGCCCCTCCTCCATCCTGGACCGGCTTCCTCAACTTCCCTCTTCACACAGCCCCCAGCATAGCCTGTCTGAAAATGCGTCACTCACTTGTTTACTGGCTCTTCCTGCCCGGCCCAGGGTTCCTCTAGCTGTTTCTTCCCTGAGAGGTTCTCCTGAGGTGAGCTTTGATCTCCAGAGGGGAAGGGTGATGCTGAGAGCCAGTCAGCCTGTGACTCACCCTGTGAAAGAATTCAGGAGGATGCTTGTGTTCGCTGCATCCTTCCTTTCCTAGGGTCAGAAGTGTGACAGAAATGAAAATTCCACAAGGCAGAGGTGACTGCCCCTAGACCTTTTTCCATAGTGTTAGAAGAATGATTCGCCATGTGAAATCCATGGGCAGGCAATGCACAAAACTCCAGAGTTAAATCTAAAAGTATTTTGAGATGTGGAGCTTCCTTGGGAGAAAGCTGTTTGCAGGGATAGTTGAATGGATATTGTGATTGGAGAGCAGAACAGAGAAGTTTCCAGAACTCTGTATGAAATACCATCTCATGGTAGAGCCACTTGTTTTGGGGCTTCTGGTGACATAGTGGTCCTCAGAACTCATAGTAATTGATGAAAATGCCACCCTAGGCAGAGACACATGTGCACAATAGCAGCCGGGGTCCTGGTGAGAAACATAAGGCGCACTTGAAACGCCTTAATGAAGAAAATTTAATAATAAGCTAGTTATAAGTCAGAGAGAGCAAGTAAGAGAACCAGCCTGGTGGCCCAGGAGAATAATCTCACTTACTCAGGAGGCTGGGGCAGTTGGATCTCAAGTTCAAAGCTTGTCTAGGTAACAGTGTGAGCTCAAGGCCAGCCTGGAAAACCGGTTAGGACTCTGTCTCAGAAATGAAGACCATGACTGAAGAAATAGCTTAGCCCTAGTTTAGTCCTTAGCACCCACAGATAATCTGGGTATGGTGGCATGAAATGTATAATCCCAGTGCTGAAGAGGCAGAGACATCCCTGGGGCTCAGTAGCCAGCTGGCCTTTCCTGGCCAGGGAGTGCTAGGTCCCAATGAGAGACCCCTTTCTCTCTCTCAAAAAACAAAAACAAACAAACAAAACAAGCCACAAAACCAAGCATGTAACACCTAAGGAATGATACCCAAGACTAAGGACTGGTCTCCATTATGTGTGTGTATGCATACATACATGAACACACACTTGCGTGCATATGTGTGTGTGTGTGTGTGTGTGTGTGTGTGAGAGAGAGAGAGAGAGAGAGAGAGAGAGAGAGAGAGAGAGAGAGAG
>CAJQZJ010032031.1:13007335-13044611 GCA_907164525.1 Lophiomys imhausi | reverse complement strand
CACACACACACACACACACACACACACACACACACACACACACACACCACAGCTGGAAGATGTTTATACTCAAAGTCTGAATTCAAACAGATCTACATTTGCAACCCAGTACTACCTTTTATCCTCACTTCCTCCCTCCCTCTCTTCCTCCCCCTTCCCTTCATACCTTTCCTTCCTTCCTTCCTCCTTTCTCCCATTCTTTCATTTGTATGTCTGTGGGTACATGTTCATAGTGGTTTGAATAAGAATGGTCCCCTTAGGCTCATATGTTTGAAATCTTGTTCCCCAGTTGGTGGAATTGTTTTGGAAGGATTTGGAGGTGTGACCTTTTTGGAGGAGGTATGTCACTGGGTATAGCCTTTAAGGTTTCAAAAGCTCAAACCATTCCCAGTTAGCACACTCTTTCTCTGCCTCATGCTTGCGTGAGGCTGGCAAATTCTATGTAAGCTTTCAGCTACATTTCAGCTACTGCTCTGGTCCCATGTCTGCCTGCTGCCATGGTCCCAGCCACCACGGTTATGAACTCTGAACCTTTAGAACCATAAGCCCCCATTGAAATGCCTTCTTTTTTAAGTTTCCTTGGTCATGGTGTTTTGTCACAGCAATAGAAAAGTTAACTAAGACAGCATTCTTGTCATTACTGCTGTGTTAAGGCTAGAGGGTGAGTCGAAGGAGTCAGTTTTTTGCTTCTACCACATGAGTCCTGGGGATTGAACTCAGGTCATCAGATTTGGCAGCAAGCACCCTTACCCACTGAACCATCTCACAAGCTCCAGTTCTAGTTCTTTTCTGTCCTTCAGATTCTTCATCTGTAAACTGGAGCCACCAATCCCTAGCTTGCCAAAGGCATTTATAGGGAATGACGTATGCAGAGTGCGTGACTCACAAAGGCACTAAACAAACACCCCTTCTATTACTATAGGGTTCAGTCCCTGCCTAGGCAATTTCAAAAGACAGAAAGCTTTGTCCATGGGATTAGTGGGCTGCTCAGAGTCATTGGAGACAGATGATAAGACTGAAGAAGCTGCTTCTATCAATGTCCAACTAAGGTCTAATGTTTTTTTTTCCAGACCTCTTTACAAGACATACAATGGTTGGGTTTGTGCTGAGGCAAAGCCTTTAAGTACTTTAAATTTCAAGAGAATGGATTTGTCACTAAGTAGCTTGGAAAAAGTTCAAAGCTTTTTGGACTTTGCGATAACTTGTAGGAATGGAATTTAGAGAGACTATGAAACAAGAATCACTCTGCCTCTAGTCCAAAGAGAGGAAATCCTTTCATTTGGTAGAAAGAGGAGGAGATCCTTGTACTCACAGATAAGCGCTAGGGAAACCAGGAAATCTTAACACACAGGGTTGTCTCTTCAAAGAAAGAGATATATAGTCTGTTTTCTGTCCAGAAAGCATGGAATAGATGTGGTTAATAGCCTGGAGACCGGAGCTATCTGTAGGACCAGGCCATTCCTGGCTCCCAGATTGGTGTTTATCCCAGACTCTTCCTCCCTAGACCCTTATCTTGAGCATTGATTGTTTCTCAGTCAATGGAACCCATCCTTATGGAAGAAGTCACATGTACTTTGAAAAGAGTTTCAATGTAACCATGTCTTAAGCTTTGTTATACACATGGGACTGAGTTAACTGTCATCAGGAAACTATTTTCCAAAATTGTGCTGCTCTTAAATGTGGCTAAAGTAAACTTTCCAGTGTCAGTTTCCAGAAGTTTGAACCAACACTGGCTACTGAGTTGTTGAGCCTGATTTCCTTCTTGCCCCACATGGATTGTTACTTTGCTGGCCTTGGTGTTTGCAGAGACCCCCACAACTAGGAAAGTTCAGTTGGTGAATCTGTAAATGCAGGGTGGTGATGGGTCTCCTGAGGGAAAATGGGGTCATAGCCAGCTGTCAGAAGTGCCGTAAGAATTTTCCACATACAGATATCCTCTCTCTAGGCTGTAGAAGACCTCAGGGTATTGTCTCTTTTTACAACAATTATTTTATTATTTACTTATTTATTTAATGTGTGTGTGTGATGCTCCCAACACTTATTTTTCCACATGTATGTAATACGTGTGATGTGCATGTGTATATGGAGGCCAGAGATTGACATCATGTGTTTTCCTCCATTTCACTCCATCTTATATCTACCTGGCATACACATGGGTGGTGGTAATCTGAACCCCAAGCCTCATTCCTAATGGCAAGTGCTTCATCCACTAAGGTATCTCCCTAGCACCACCCCTAAAGGCTTCTATTCTGTCTCTTGCACCATTTGAGCCAACACTCCTGAAGCCAGAGAAAGGCTCCAAGTGCTTTGAGACACCATCAGCATGCACAGCAAGACTGGGATCTTAGTGACTACCGACAGCAGCGCTGATACTTTGTGGGAGTAGTGTACACTTATTGAACCCTGGAAGGGGAAATTCCAGATCCTTATTATCAATCCCAGGCTTGTTGGGTCACTTCCTTCCTATATTCCCAAGTCTGGTAGGAAATTTTACATGCCCAGTGTCAGACTTCTTTTTTTTTTTTTTTTTTGGTTTTTCGAGACAGGGTTTCTCTGTGTAGCCCTGGCTGTCCTGGACTCACTTTGTAGACCAGGCTGGCCTCGAACTCGCAAAGATCCGCCTGCCTCTGCCTCCCACGTGCTGGGATTAAAGGCGTGCGCCACCACTGCCCGGCTCAGTGTCAGACTTCTTGCAAGGGTCTAAAAGTAGAGCCAGCCAGCCAGCAGCCACATACTCCTCTTGTTACCATTTGCGTTCTTAAGCCTGTCAAGACAGAACACATGAATAAACAAGTCAGGCATGACAGTGTCCCTGCAGATAGGCAGTAAGAATCAGTAGACTCCTGGGCTCCATACAAAGCCAGTCTTTCAGGGACCAGGAAGACTAGCCAGGATGGATGGAGTCCACTTCACACAGGCCATCCTGAGACCTGCCTTTCTGCATCTTCTGCTACACATTCTTAGTTCCCAAAGCTTCCATTCTGTTCTCCCAGTTTTCCACTCAACCTGACACAAAGCTCTCCAGCTGGAAGAGCTGTGGTAAACACCAAGATGAGTCTCTCCTCAATTGTCCTCTACCACACCCCAACAAGAGGCTAGTTGACTTCTGCTGAAATACTGTTGGTGTTGGGGAATTCACTGCTCTGTAAAGTGGGACACTTTGATACCAAAATAATCACATCAAGATATCTTTTGTTATTGTTAGTTTTATTTTGAGTCAGGGCTTTTCTGTAGAGCCTTGGCTGTCCTGGAACTTACTCTGTGGACTAGATTGGCCTCGAACTCAGAGATCTGCCTGCTTCTGCTTCCTGAGTGCTAGGATTTTCCTATCCCATTCACAATAACACATTCTTTAAAAAAAAGAGAGATTTATTTTTCATTATGTGTATGCCTGTTTCTGTGTGTGTGTGTGTGTGTGTGTGTGTGTGTGTGTGTGTGTATGTGTATGTATGTGTATGTACATAGGCATGTGCAGGTACCCACAGATGCCAGAAGAGGGCATTGAATCTCTTAGAGCTGAAGTTACATGTGTTTGTGAGCCACCTGTGGTTTCTGGGACCTGATCTTGGGTCTTCTGCAAGAGCAGGAAGCACCTTGAACCCGAGCCACCTCTACAGCTCCAAGCAGTATGTTCTTGCTGATAGTGTCTAAAAACTGCCTGGAATGATTTCACATTGATGCTCTCCTGGCTCAGATCATCCACTGCTTTTACCATTATTACTTTGTCATGGTCTTCCGCAAAATTGTCTCATTAGAGTATTTGTCATAATTTCCTATAATTATTCTAATCCTATAAGAAACAGGGCAGCTTCAAACAAAAAATTATCAGGCCCATGACATTAGAAATGCCAAGGCTGGAGAGATGGCTCAGTGGTTATAAGGGCACTATCTGCTTTTGCAAAGGACCAAAGTTCTGTTCCCAGCACCCACATAAGGCTCACAACCATCCATAATTCCATTTCCAGGGGATCTGATGCCTTCTTCTTATCTCTACGGGCACCAGGCACACACACAGTGCATATTATACAGGCAGGCAAAACACTCTTACAAATAAATTTATCTAAAAATAAATGTTTTTTTCATGTACCAAGATTGAGAAACTCTGAAGTAACATCATTCCCTATGCCATTCCCCTCTACACAGTCCTATGTCCTGTCATGGCAAATGTAATGCTCAAAAGTTAGGAGGTGCCTGCAAGGACAGGACCAGAAAGATCGTGGGGGCTGGCGAGATGGCTCAGTAGGTAAAGCACTCACTGTGCAAGCACAAAGACTGGCATTCAGATCCCACGAACCCTCATAAGGTGGAAGTGGTTGTGCACACACATAACCCCAGTGCTCCTATGGTAAGATTGGAGGCTGAGACAGGATAATCCTGGGACATCCCAGGTTAGTGAGTGGGACATAGTCAGGGGCAATGAGACCCTGAATCAAACACGGTGGGATACTTGAGGTGGCCCTTTGACCTTGACATTAAGTGCTATGGCACTGTAGGCCTGAATTCTCTCTCTCTCTCTCTCTCTCTCTCTCTCTCTCTCTCTCTCTGTCTCTCTCTACACACACACACACACACACACACACACACACACACACACACACAGATTAATGAGAGCACAGCCATTCAGCTGTCCTCTCTACTGTGACACTGAAAGCAGCTAAAACATTCACCATGTACCACTCCTCATGTGGGCTGTTGTCAGGGAAAGATTCCAAGTTGGATTGAAACAAATTGCTCTTAAGCCAACGATTAAGAAGCAAAACCAGAATTACAAAAACACAAATGCAAATCTAGAAGGCCCTCTGAGCATTTCCACACAATGCTTCAGTCATAATAAATAGAATTAAATTCATTTCCGTCTTCTTTACCATAAAGATATGAGCATAGATCATCTCTGGCCACTTTTTATTACCCAAATGTATGACAAATTCTATTTCTATTTTCACCCAAGGCATTCCTAAAATGTTGACATGTTTCTTGACTTTTGGGTGAGGGTAAAGAGCTGGCCAGCTACAAATCCATTTAGTTACAGAGTTTGTTTATTTATCTGGTTTGAGAAAACACTAGGTTTTTTTTTCTTTTGACATTTATTTATTAATTCAAGTTACGTCTTGATCACAGCCCCCTCCCTCCTTCCTTCCTGGCCCCACTCTCCTACCCTCCTCCCCCTCTCCCTACTATCCTTTTCCTCGAGTTGTGGGGGCAAAAACACTAGGTTAAGATGGTTTTATTGCTACATCCTACCATTTTGTTCAAATTGTTCTAAACAGTGAGGGTGGGGAGATGGAGGCAGCCTTTAGCTGCTACTCCTCCTCTTCCTCCTCCTACTTCTTCGGTTTTTCGAGACAGGGTTTCTCTGTGTAGCAGTCCTGGCTGTCCTGATACTCACTCTGTAGACCAGGCTGACCTTGAACTCACAGAAACCCAGCTGCCTCTGTGTCCCAAGTGCTGGGATTAAAGGCGTGTGCCACCACCGCCTGGCTAAAAGCCAATTATTTCGAAGTAAAGTACATGAAATTACAGGAATAGTTTATTAAGGAGAACAGAGAGAAATTTCCTAAAAAAAATTGATCACACTGAACCCAGCTTCAAATTTTATAAAGTGACTAAGATATTCTAAGAATGAAAAAGAGGGGCTTAATAGGTGCTGGAGAGACAGCTCAGTGTTTAAGAGGACTCGCCGCTCTTGCAGAGGACCCAGGTTTGATCCCAACCACTCACATGGTGACTCACAACCATCAGGTTCGAGGGGATCTGAGGTCCTCCTCGGTGGGCACCAGGCCACATGTGACATATCTTCAGGCAAGCATCCATATGTATAAAATAAGTAAATCTAAAAACAATTTTTTAAAAAAAGAAAGATGATTTAACAAGCGAAACTCTGCTAACTGCCTGGAGTGATGAGAAAGAATCAGAAATGGGCACAGGACCACAAAGGACTTCAAAGGAAGTGCCATCCATAGTGGGTGTGTACTGGTTAGCTTTTGATATGTAACCAATAACCACACGCTTTCAGTGCTATAAAATAAGTATATAAAACATAAAATTGTGTACATTTTGAGTAAGCCTGGAGTCAGCTATTTCAGATGACAAGGGCCAGGCGTGGTGTCGCATGCCTTTAATCCCAGCACCCGGGAGGCAGAGGCAGAGGCAGAGGCAGAGGCAGAGGCAGAGGCAGAGGCAGGTGGATCTCTGTAAGCTAAAAAGCTCAGCTTGCAGGTCTATAGCTGAGCAACCATAGCCCAGGTGTCTCTTGTTATTCATGGACCAGTTGACTAGGTGCTGCAAGTTCTTCTCATGGCAATATACAGTACTAAGAGGATGCACTTAGAAACAGAACACATTTCAAGTCTCTGCTTGGCTACCCCGCCACCATCCCATTTTAACAAAGCAACTTTCATGGCTTGGATTTAAATAAACAAAACAACAAAAAAAAGGGAAGGTGGGGGCTGGGGAGATAGTTCTGCAGTTAAGAGTGCACACTGCCCTTGAAGAAGATACGAGTTCAGTTTTCAGCACACACATCAGGTTAGCTTACAATGGCATGTAGCTTCATCTCTGGGAGACCTGGGGAATTCTGGCCTCTGTAGGCACCTGTACTCATAGGCACATAAACACACACACACACACACACACACACACACACACACATTAAAAATAAAAATATACCTAAAATCAAAAGAATGGAGAAGTATACACAGACTCTAATGATATGGATACAGAGTGATTATATAAGTGTAGCCCACACTCAAAATGTACCACATGGGCACAGGGCACATGGGTATGTTATTATTTATGACTTACACATACACATATGAGATATATCATTTGTATGTACAGAGTATAATACAATTAGATTCAGTTTTTCTTGGCCTACTCCAAAGCATCTGGTTTTGTAGCAGATAACAGATATTTATACATTCTTTGTAGTTCATTCCACTAAAGGTAGAATTTGTCTCTCGCCTTGAAGGTTGACATAGGATTGCATGGGGCTTTCCTTTCTTTTTCTTTTCTGCAACTACATTTTTATCTTCTATTAAAAGATAATGACAAGAGCCAGGCGTGGTGTCGCATGCCTTTAATCCCAAGTACCCTGGAGGCAGAGGCAGAGGCAGGTGGATCTCTGTGAGTTTGAGGCCAGCCTGGTCTACAAAGGGAGTCCAGGACAGCCAGGGCTTTGCTACACAGAGAAACCTTGTCTCGAAAAACCAAAAAAAAGATAATGACAAAAAAAAGAGTTCAAGTTTATTATGGGCACACACACATATATGCACATATACTCCCCTAACTGGAATTACACACACACACACACACACATTCTTTTTAGGCCCAGGCTTCAAGAGACTATCTCTCTCTCTGCCTACATGGGTTTTCAACCCTGGAACCATTAGCATATTGGACCAAGTACTTCTTTGCTGTTCAGGCTGGTTCTGTATCCAGAACTCTGATAAATATCCTGGTATTGTAGGATAGTTATCAGAGTTCTGTCTTCAGTGACTAGGAGACAGTAGTGAGGTCCACTCATCCCTCTGCTTTCCCAAGGGAAAATAAATTCATGAAAATAGCACATTAAATGCATTTTAAAGGACACATCTTTAAAAATTGAAGGTTTATTTTATGAGTTTATGAGTGTTTGTCTGCATGTATGTGCATGCACCATATACATGCCAGGTGCCCAGGAAGGTCAGAAGAGGATGCTGGCTCCCCCAAGGACTGGAGTCACAGATGGCTGTGAGCTGCCATGCGGGGTCTCAAACCCAGGTCCTTTGCAAGGCCAACAAGTGTTCTAAACCCCTGAGCCATCTCCCCAGTTCTTCAGGAGATGCTTACTTACTCCCCTACACGCCATTTCATTTTTATTATTTTTAATTATGTGTATGTCTGTGCATATGGGTACCCGAGGAGGCAGGAGGAGGGCATTGGATTCCCCCGGGGCTGGATTACAGGTGGCTCTGAGCAGCCTGATGTGGGTGCTGACATTCCCACTCCAGCCCTACACATGAGCAGCAAGTGCTCTTACCCCCAGCTGCCTCTTGCGCTCCCTCTCCCAACAGACCAAACCTAACTGTGCAGCAGACTAAGCTACTCTCCCTTCCTCCTCCTCTTATGGTCATACTGGTTTCTAGGATGCTCTGTGCGGTCAGTCGCTAGCTGCAGTCTCAGAGCACTGAACTTGATGTTCCTTCTAACGAAAGCCCTCTTGCCCACACGGCTACATGCCTCAGGCACTCTTTCATTTAGACTCTGCTTAAATCACAGCCTCTTTCAGAGTTCCTCCTTGATCGCTGATCATAGCTGCACCCCCTCCATTGTGAGTTTTGCGTCTTTTTTTTTTTTTTGTCTTCACAGCATTTGACATGACATTGAATATGTAATGGTACATTTGTCTGTTGCTCATTTTTCTGATTCAAATGTATAAAACAAAGGTCTTTGTTTCGTTTTTGACCTCTGCCTCCTGCCCTCAATCTTTAATGCTTGGTACAGTACTCAACACATGGTCCTAGACAAACATGTGTTAAATGAGCAGGACTTCATCTCCTAGCCATTTGACTGGAACACAGCAATATCCAACAAGTATTTAAGACTCAATTCTGCAAGTGGCACTGAGCTAGGTACTCGGTACTTATCTCAGATTTAAAAGTCTGTAAAACAGATCTGAAATTGTACTTTTTTGGGGAAATACTAATTGCAAGAAGGAGCAAGAACACCCAGAGTTCTAGAAATATTCTTTCCTGGGTGGGAGTTACACAAGTGCATAGGTGAGACTAAAGTTAAGAGCGGGATATTTTATAAATATATTTTTATTCATTTTTGAAAAGTTCATACATGCATATATCTTGGTCATATTCACTACCTAACTCCTCCCACGCTGATCTCCTTTCACTTTGTCCTCTTTTTCCTTCTCTTTTAAAATAGATTCCCATTCGTGTGCTGCCTATGGGTGGGTATTGGGCAATTCCCCGGTGTGGTTAATCCACCAGAGCCCACATTAAACTGACTCTCCCAGAAAATATCACCCCTCAGTCGCTCCTCAGTTAGGGGTGGGGGCTTCCATCCTGGGATGTAGGCTAACTAGATTTTGTGCAGGCAACCACAGCTGTTGGGAGTTCATGAATGTTGCAGTCCTGTGATTTCCAGAAGACACTGTTTCAGTCCGGCTCCCTCTTAGCCCTGGCTCTTAACAATCTTTTGACCTCCTCTTCCAGGCTTGTGTATTTTAAGTTGAAGCCCAGTAAGTTTGTTTTACATTTCTGACTTGTCATGTCAGTGGATCTCCCTAGTATAGCTAAACAAACAATTAAGTGGAGTTGTGCACAATCTCCAGCGAGACTGGCATACCCCAATAGAAAGCATCCTGCCTTCCTGACACTGGAAACTCCGCGCCAAAAAAAAAAAAAAAATTAACACAGGCCTCCTCCCACGTCCTGAGATGGCTCTTTCTGAGGTACGGACCACTGGCTCACAGCATGCGTTCTCCACTGAACCTGAGGGTGGGGACCAGTGCGCTGAGATGAGCAAACACACCAGAGCCTAGTTCTGCGGCCCAGGCAAGAGCCAGGAACATACGACGGTTCTTATACTTTAAACTCAACCTTTTAGCCGGAGAAGATGGACGCTACGTCCACGAGCTCTCTCCGAAGAGAGAACTGCTCCAGGTACAGAGGTTCAGCGGACGTCGCCACAAAGACTTAGCAACTTCCAGCCCGGCGCGACGGCAACGCGCAGGCGCAACAGAGCGCCACCTGCGCAGGCGCACGGCGGCCGAGGAAGGGCCCGGGCACGCACCAGAGAGCGGCCGGGCGCGCGCTATGGAACAGCGGTTAGCCGAGTTCCGGGAGGCCCGCAAGCGGGCCAGGTTGGGAGCCCAGCCCTCCACGTCGAGCCTGGTCGAGCAAACCTCAGCAGCGAAGGAGGAGCCAGCGGCGGCGACCCCAAAGACAGCCCCGGGCTGGCTGAGACGCTTCCTGACGTGGAAAGCAAGCCCCGCCATTGCGCAGGCTCGCCCAGACCAGGCTCAGCCTGACCAGGCTCAGGTGAGGAGAGAGGCAGGCACCTTAAAGCTCCGCCCCCGCGCTGCGACCACGCCCCGCTCTGCACAAGCCACACTTACGGGATTTTTTTGTTTTGTTTGTTTGTTTGTTTTGGCGCTCGAAAGCCTTTCCCAGCCCTGTGCTTGCTCTCCTCGCCTGCCCAGTGGCTGGACACCCAGTTTCCTCAATTGTGTGTCAGCACGTGACACGTGGCCTTGACATTTTTCTTCCCAGACACAATCCTATGCAGCAACTAGTTGCAAGGAGAAAGCGAAGGTCTAGAGACCTTGGAGAAACAACCATCCTGCTGCTGAGTTGTGCACGGCTAGTTCATAGCAGAGATGCCACCTGGCTTTGAGACACTTAGCCTCAGTCTACTGCTAGTGGAGGGTATAAGCTGTCACTGGTTACTGATCAAAAGTGGCAGTAATTGCCGGGCGGTGGTGGCGCACGCCTTTAATCCCAGCACTTGGGAGGCAGAGGCAGGCGGATCTTTGTGAGTTCGAGGCCAGCCTGGTCTACAAAGCGAGTCCAGGACAGCCAGAGATATTCAGAGAAACCCTGTCTCGAAAAACAAACAAACAAAAAAAAAAGTGGCAGTAATTAAGGCCTCACTTTAGTCACACCTTAGTAGAGGAAGCTTGTGTTTTAGAAATGGGATTTGGGGGCTGGAGAGAGATGGCTCAGTGGTTAAGAGGACTGGCTGTTCTTCCAGAAAACCCGCGTTCAAATCCCAGCAGCTGGCAGTTCGAAACTGTCTCTAATAGCAGGGCGAGGTGGCACATGCCTTTAATCCCAGTGCTGGGGAAGCAGAGGCAGATGGATCTCTGTGAGTTCAAGGCCAGCCTGGTCTACAGAGTTGGTGCAAGATAGCCGGGGCTACACAAAGAAACCTGTCTTGAAAAAAAACAAAACAAAAACAAATAAACAAACAAAAAAAAGCGAAAGAAATGGGATTTGGAGGAGGAAACAAAACAGGGTTTGAGACTATGGCCAAAGTACTCTGAATGCAACTGATTTCTGAAGCTAAACAGGGTTTGACATCAAAACTTTCTAAAGTGTGGCCACTGTAACTAACTGGGGTGGTACACCTAGACTTGCATGGCACTGTTGGAATAGAGAAGGGTATTCAGGTTCAATTGCAAGTGATCAAGGTGGGAAAAGTTGGACTAGTATGATAACTGTGGGGAGCGCGGTTTGGTCATCCAAATCCCGACACCTCCTTCTCTGTGGAAGGGAGTCGTGTGACCAGGTGACGGCACTCGCCACCCAATAAGGTCAAATGGAATACAATTAGGCAGGCTGGTCTTTATGATATTTATTATTAACAACTTATACTAGATGGAATATTTCAACTTCTATAGGATCAGGATAGCTGCACCAATCAAACAGAAACACTTAATGGTCATTAAAGCTAGAACAACATATAACCACCACATCCTATAATTATGTTAATATTCCCACATCACACATCATACGACCTGTCCGAAGACCTTGGCTGTCCTGCTTCCCTGCGTCGATGTTCGGAGTAAAGCCCCATTTCTAGTCTCAGTTCAAGGCCTGAGTGAATGGGCAAGGGATAGAGAGAGAGGTCTCAGCACAAGGTCTGAGGAAGGGGCATAGACCTAAGATAGAGACAGAGGCTGGACGTCAGTGACAAGACTAATCGCCACTTACTGCTTGTCTCCTTTGGTTTCTTATACTTTCATCTCAGCTTTAATTAACATATCTCTATGTCACCCGCATATGGCGGCACTTACTAGCTTCTTATCTGGCTCCTTCAGCTGGGCCTCAGCTGGGCTGTGGCTAACAGCTTCTTACGGGCTCCTTACCCATAGGGCGGCACTCACTATCTTCTTATCTGGCTCCTTCAGCTGGGCCTCAGCTGGGCTGTGGCTGACAGCTTATTGCAGCTAAACGAGAAGCTATTACTTATAATCCAATACTTAAATTACTTTACTAAACTTCCTGCAGCCCTTCTTTATGGCTGCTTACAGGCTCCTTACAATAACCCACTCGAATCTCTTTGTGTCTTCATGAAGTTCTCACTCAGGAGTACCCTGTCAGGGGGACTTGCCTGTGCCTTGGTGGAAACGTGAAACACTCCCAGGGGAAAAACCTGTGTCCTGGTTTGGTTTCTGTCACTGTGATAAACACCATTACCAAAAGCCACTTGGGGAGGAAAGGGCCTGTTAGCTTACAGGATATAGACTTGCCTAGAAGTCTCATTTCTCAATTGAAATTGCCTCTTCCTAGAAGACTCTAGTTTGGGTCAAGTTGACAAAGGAGCTAGCAACACTATGGTTTTCAGCAGTAGGCCTTAGTTTCTTGTAAGGCGTAACAAGAACCAAGAACATACATATGGCTGGATCTGGGAACTGTAAGAAGTCAGTGGAGAAGCTGAGCATGGTGGCACACGCTTTAATCTCAGCACTTGGGAGGCAGAGGCAGGTGGAACTCTGTGAGTTTGAGGCCAGCCTGGTCTACAAATTGAGTCCAGGACAGCCAGGGCTTGGTACACAGAGAAACCCTGTCTCGAAAAACAAAAACAAAAACAACAACAAAAGTCAGCCGAGGAAAAGGGAGGAACAGACCCTCTCCACACAGTGAGAGCAGACTTTTATTGGTCTCAGAGATTGGCACACCAATCCCTGCCGATGGGTATCTGAGGGTACAGGAGAACGTGCCACGTAGGATTGGAGGGGGATAAACTACTTTTCGAAACTCTAGTGTGGGAGATAAGTCAGTTTGTTCAGCCTCTGGGCTGCAGGGTGAAAGATAAGTCAGTTTGCATTTTTTGTCAAACTCTGGCCTCCAGTGCATGTTATGGGGGGGTGGACTGCTTCCTGGAATTCCATGGGTGGTAAGTGTCTTGAAGTCTTTGGCCTGTTTTATAGCCCTAGTCTTGGGGTGGGGGATTTCCTTTAGTAGTGAAGGCCTTGTAATCCTAGCTACTTAGGAGGCTGTGAGGGGGGTTGTAAATTCAAGGCCTGACTTTGACTCTGTCTCAAAATTAAAAAAAAAAAAAAAGTTTAAGAACTGGAGTTGTAGCTCAGTGGCAGATTGCTTCTCTTACACACATGATATACTAGGTTTGACCTCCAGCACTGCCAAAAAGATAATGACCACATGAATAAATACAGGAATATAAGTAAATATGAGTAAAGTACTTGATGGACATGTTCAGGGCTCCTACGTTCCATCCTCAGCCCCTCCCCCAATAAAATGGTGGTAGGGGTGCACGCCTGTAATCAGCACTGAGGAGTCTGAGGCAGGCAGAGTGAACTTGAAGCTGGTCTGGGCTATATAAACAAGACACCATGTCAAAAACAAAGACCCGCCCCCCATCCACTCCCAAATCATTATACCACAACAGCTTCTCTTGCCCACATTAAAATCATTTCTTTTAAGTTGCTTTATTATTGCATGAGGGAGTCCCTGCAGGTGTCAAGGCAGGCAGGGAACCTTGAAGTGAGAATGAAAACTCTGTTCAGATGACTTCAATAACCTGGATCAAGCTTCAGGGAGCCTGATGCCAGGCAGTTTATTATAGGCATATTTAATTTTTTTAAAGATTTATTTATTTTATGCATATGTGTGCTCTATCTGCATGTACAACTGCATTCCAAAAGAGGGCACCAGATCACATTGTGGATGGTTGTGAGCCACCATGTGGTTGCTGGGAATTGAACTCAGGACCTTTGGAAGAGCACAAGGCAGTGCTCTTATCCGCTGAGCCATCTCTCCAGCCCCCTTATAGGCATATTTAAACACAATAGAATTTAGAGAAAGTTTCCAGGAAACAATCATTCCAATTCCAGGTGTACAATAAAGCTTCAAGTATAACTACACAGAAACTCCTTTGCAAAGTGGATGTGACCTTGAAGATGGGTTGTGTAGCTTAGGTGGAGATAGCTAGAAGTCATAGGCTATAAAGTATATGTGGATTCTCCCCCAAGGATGGGAGCGAAAGATAAAGGTCTAGGGGTGGAGAGTCTGGAATAGTCATTCAGGGGGTCTTGGGTGAGGTCTGCCTCTCCAGACAGCAAACAGTTGCCAGGTTGTTAGCCACACCCACTCATTCTGGATGGAATGCAGACATTTTAGTTCCTCCATTGAGAAGACACCACAGTGTGTTTAATATTCCCGGTTTTACTAGTACACCCAACAACTGCACAGTATCTAGTTTAAGGGATTTTTCTTTTAATTAAGAAGAGGGTACAGCTGCTCAGTTTTGACTCCATATTCTCTCCACAGTATTCAGGTCTCCTACTTACTTGAAGGGAAAGGTAAGGAGGGTGCTGCTCTCAACCATCCATTTCCTTCAGTGCACTTTATACATCTTGGTTGTCTTTGGGTAACTGTTGTTGATTCGGCATCAGCAAACAGGCTTGAGAACACATCTCCCCTCCTCTCTTTTCCTTCTCTCCCCTGCTCCAGTTTAAAAACTATGGCTAACTACACACAGTGCTTTTGACTGTATGTCTTATATCCAAGGGAATATGAAATCACTGAGTTGAGCCCAGAGAAGCTCAACTCAAGAGAAAGCTTCCTTTATAAAAACTAAGAAATTGAAACACTGGGGTGGGACTGGCAATAATCACTCTGCCTTTCTTAAGCGACTTGGCATTAGTTTTATTTTCCCTGACCATTATTCATTCTGGGTTTGCCCTGGTATAAAAATTCTTATTAAAGTTTTCTTTTCTAAGTTGCAATCCATCTCTATCTAGTAATTATGATATATACTGGGCCCATTGGATATTTCTGTAGCCTTCTATTTTGTAGTAGCTTCTTTTTTGTGTTCTTTGATAAATACCAGTGTTATTCATCTCCCTCTGCCCAAAGTTTTCTTGGAGAAAAGTAGTCCCCCAAATGATAAGGTTCTGTCACATTGTTGTTAAAAGGCTTATAACTATTTTATCCCATGGAAACTTGCTCCCCTCTCTGGCCCTATTCTAGGCAAGCCCCTAGTTAAAGCAATTCAGCCCTGGGGGTTAGTTTTCCATCCTGGTTTGCAGCTCCCAATCTCTCAGCTCCAAGGGCCCTACTGCTCAGATCTTTTCTTCTGAGGACCTGAGTTCAATCCCTAGGACCCACATAGAAAGCTGAGCTTAGCAAATCTTAATCTTAGTACTGAGATGACAGAGACAGGAGGATCCCTGGAGTTCTATGGTCAGCCAGTCTGTCCTTATGTGGAAAGCAATTGAAATGACACCTGATGTCAACCTTACACACACACACACACACGCACACACACGCGCACACACATGGAGTCTCTTGCTTTCTGTCTGTGTGTCTGTCTCTGACTATGTTTCTGTCTGTGAAGGGCCTCTGGAAGGGGCCCTCAGGTCGGAAGCAGGTTGCTACTGGAGGCATGGAAACGTGTTCTCCGAGCCAGGCCTATGAGGAGTGTGCAACCACAAATGTTTCTGCACATGGCTGCTGTTGAAAAGGCAAACTGAATCAGCACTAGGTACAATTCTCATCAGTCAGAGTAATTTCCATATGTGCCCCCATGTTTGTCCCCATGTTTACCATTATCTCTTCCCATCTCCCAACCCTTTGCCCTACCATTCCCCACTAGGACACCCAATTAAACAAAAGGGCAGGAAATCTTTAGGCCCTTGTTTTTCAAGATGCAAGACGTGACCCATTCATGGATGGTACAATCAACATAGAATCTTGTTCCCTTTAAAAGTTGTTGAAGAATAATTTAGAATGCAAGAGAGCTTTTCCAGGCAAGCAGTGCTTACTTTGTTTCCACTGCACCCATGTGCTGGGCTACAGTATAAAACCCATTTCTTGCAATGTGTCAAAAAGAGACTCTTAAAAACATAGAAAATAGTGAAGAACAGGCAAAGCTTCTAAAGCCACCGAAACACCAGGGGATCCACTTAGCATCTGGCACTGGGTCTTCCTACCTAAGAACTTTTGGATTTTAACATGTAGGCAGTGGGGTGTTATTGAGGATGTGTGGGCTTCAAGGTGAAGGTGGTTTAAAGAACCCATCAAGCAGTTGTACACAGGCTGGCTTGGAGACTGCAGAGAGATAGGAGGCAAGGAGTCTAGCTAGGAGATGCTTCCCAGGCCTGAGGATGAGCAATGAGAATCCGGGTAGGATGGGGTGGGGTGAGGTGGTATGTCCATCTTTGCTGAGTGTGATCAGTGTGGCTTTGTTTGGACCAGGGAGCCTAAGCTCTCTGGCAATACTTGTTTTAGAGAGGAAGCCAGGAAAATAGAAATCAGTGAGCCAGCAGCTTCCCTAGAGCAGTAAGTTCTACCTTTGCAGTTGATTCTGATCCTCCCAGCTCCATTGATCTGCCACTTGAAGATGAAAATTTTAATATCAATAAACTTATTTATTTTTGGTTTATTGAGATAGGGTTTCTCTGTATAACAGGTCTGGCTGCCCTGGACTCGCTTTGTAGACCAGGCTGGCCTCAAACTCACAGAGATCCGTCTGCCTCTGCCTCCCAAGTGCTGGGATTAAAGGCGTGCACCACCACGCCCGGCTCAATAAACTTATTAATAACTATTGGCACTTATAACAAATATAAACACTTATTATCTAACAGCTGTCCCTAAGAATAACTATAAACCCCTATTACCTAACAGCTAACCCTATTAATAACTATAAATGCCTATTATCTCACAACCGACCCTAACATTTTAGAAGGATACAGTCTCAGTCATCAGGAACACCTCAGTCGTAGGTCCTTTGGGCAAGTTAGGTACTGCGTTGCTACAGCAGCTTCACTTTAATTGAGGCTTGAGGCTTTCTTCTCTCTCGAACACCTCAGCTGTTCACAAGCCAACTTACTCAGTTTGTATTAGTTGCTCAGCTGCTCTGCAACAGTTGTTGGGGCTGGCCACAGTTCTATTCAGGCTGCTGGGGTTTTTATTTTTGTTTTTGGAGACAGGGTTTCTCTGTGTAACAGCCCTGGCTGTCCTTGAACTCACAGAGATCCACCTGCCTCTGCCTCCCAAGTGCTGGCGTTAAAGGCAAGGCGCGTTTCAACACGCCTAGCTCAAGCTGCTGTTTGAACTGGTTGAACCCCTCAGGGCAAAAGCTGTGTCACGGGGTTTAGTCCTTGGCTTTTTGCTGCCTTGCTGAGACCTTCTCTGCTCACCAGCTTCTTTCTGCCTCAGCTGTGTCTGAGATCAGCTTGCCTGCATTAGCTCCACCAGATGATACAAGCCGTCTTGTACCTCATCATCTTTAGCATGGGAACTCTTGGGCTCCACTCACTTCCTCCTTAAATAGGGTCTTTCCTTGTTTCACCTGGCTTCAGCCTAATCTGGGCTCTTCCCACTTCATAAGGCTATTAGCAACTGCAGACAATGCCAAGCCAAAAACCTTGTTTTTAGTCCATATGCTGCCATGCCAAGTGCCCACAGGTACCAGGCTGATCTTCATGCTTCCTTTTAAGAGACTGTATCAGAAGCTCCTAGATATCACTAAATCTAATTTATATCCATCTAACTCCCCCTACACCCATTCTTACTTGAGTTTGCTTCTGTGTCCTAGGAGGCAGGCCAGCAGCCCTCCCAGAGCACAGCGGTTCCTCCTCCCGCGTCCTGCCGCCATTCTGGTCTGACCAACATCACCTTCTTGAAGGTTCTCCTCTGGTTGGTCCTGCTGGGTCTATTTGTGGAACTGGAGTTTGGCCTGGCTTACTTTGTCCTGTCCATGTTCTATTGGATGTACGTAGGAACTCGGGGTCCTGAGGAGAAGAAAGAAGGGGAAAAGAGTGCCTACTCTGTGTTCAACCCAGGCTGTGAAGCCATCCAGGGCACCCTGACTGCAGAGCAGCTGGAGCGTGAGTTACAGCTCAGGCCCCCACAGGGGAGCTAGGACCAGTGCTAGCTGGTCCTCCTAGCCTTGGGCATGGACTCTAGAGGACAAAGGACAGCTTACAGGGTGGCCACGTCTCCACCTTTCCCCTGATCTGCTGCAGTTTCATCTTTGAACTTCTCTTTGATTTGGATGACATTTTCTAAAGGACACTCATGGTGGGGCTGGTGCAGTTTATAAAAGCCATATGAGAAGGAGCCTGTTTGTCTCATTATTGGAGAGTGCTGATAAGGCATGCTAGAGATGCACCGTGAGGTTCTCTGGTTTACCCCATGATTGGATGCATGTGTGAGCAGGTCAAGCTCTGTATTACACAAATACTCTTCTTAACATTTTAATATTTACATAGCTAAGTTCCAGGCCAGCCAGGGAGACTGCTCTCTCTGTCTCCTCTCTCTCTCTCTCTCTCTCTCTCTCTTAATGTGGGTTTTCTCCATATGTATACAGATGTACCATGTGTGTGCCTGGCATCCTCAGAGGTCAAAAGGGCATCAGATCCTCTGCAACTTGAGTTATAGATGGTTGTGAGCCACCATGTGTGTGCTGGGAACTGAACCTCATTCCTCTGCAAAAGCAGGAAGCCATCTCTCTAGCCCTTCAAAAAAATTTACAGAATTATTTCCCCAAGAGTTGCAGGCTTTTGAAAGCTTTGTTCGTTCTTGTTTTGCTTCTCTTCTTTGTGTCCATCAATGCTATTGAAATGTAAAATGTCTTTAAGATACTTTCTTTCCATAAGCAGGTCCTTGTACACTACTCATCTCTATCTTTTATTTTCCTGTTATTCTATGCCTAATTGGGGGGGAAGAGACAGTCTCAAGACAAAGTCAGCATTAGAGATCAAAAATATTTATTTTATTTGTATGAGTGTTTGCATGTATTTATGTATACCACATGTGTGCCCTGGTGACTCTCCTCCAGGCTGGTGGGCCATTGATTTCTCTCTCCTCCCTCTCTCAGGCTTGGGAATGGTACTCTGGGAGCAAAGTCACCTTCAACCAGTGGTGGCCCTTTCTGAGGGCTTCAGGTTGGGGAGGGTTGTGTATTTATTTATTTTTAACCAATAATGTATTTTACACTGCTAGAACTGCATCAAGCATGCGAGGCTGTCTTCCTTTTCCCTTTCGGTTGATTTGCAAAGTCAGATTAGGCACCGAATCTATTACAGAAAGGAAACTACAGTTGGGAGAATCAACCATCCTCATTTGGCAGAAGCAAGCAAAATGAGAGCAGCGTGTTAAGTTCCTGACACTCCAGCAAATATTTGGAGACTGTGGTTTTGACACACACAAAGAGCCCCTGCATATCAGGAGTGGAGAAGAGCCAGGAATGGATATAGGGGTAGGGCAGAATCCCATGGATCATGCTGCCACCAAGGGGCAGTATGGAGCTGCTGCAGCTGCCCAGCATCCCTCACCTCACACTTGATCATTTACATCAAGAGGAAAACCCTCTGGAATACTTCTTGCAACCATTTATGCCCCCCCATCCTCCCCAGGCATTCTTTTTCACTTTAAGATTCACAGAATAAAGGCCTCTTCACAGGTCCTGGGAAAGCTCCCAGCAGTTATTTATCCACACTTTTTAAGATAAGCCAGCCCCCCCCCCCCCCCGTAGCAGGCTCTGTGTTTTTTTTGTTGTTGTTGTTGTTTTTGTTTTTTCTTGTTCTTTCAGGAACTGTACTTACGAGGTTTTATGTAGGAGAATTAATGGTTTGATACTCTCCCGGGATGTGGTGAGAGGTTTTTTTGTTTTGTTTTGTTTTTGTCATTTTGTCATTCACTCCCTTTCCTATCTATCCCTTTATAGAGCACTTGGCCTTCCCAGGCTGGTGCTGGGCTCTGAGCCTCCCCAGTCAGCATGGAGGAGCTATGTCCTCCCATGCAGCTCCCAGTCAGATGGGGAAGACAGGTGCACTGCAGTGTGCTGTGTCTAAGGAGAAGAAAGGAACACCAGCCCCTTGTGGGGTCTGGGAGGCTCCCCAGAGGCCAGAGACATTGTACTAAATTTGTACATGGGGGATCATGTACTGCCAGAAAAGAGTATGGGAACAAAGAGGTGATGCTTTGGGTCTATGGAAACTTATTGGGGAGAAGGATGATAATCACCAAGAGATTGACATACTTGAGAAAAATTGGTGCATTCTGGGGACTTGGATGTTAAAAGAGAAAAAAGCTCTTGTTGAGAGGCAGTTTCAGGAGTATGGGATGCCTCCTGTTTATTTCCTTATTCTCTTCCTTTCTCTCCCTGCTCCTCCTCTCTTCTTCATTTATTTCCCTGCTCCCCTTTCTTTGCCTCTCATTTTTTTCCTTTTTGTCTTTTCTAGGCAGGTTCTCACTTAACAGTGCCCAGGCTGGCCTTGAACTTGTGGGCCCAAGTGACTCTCTACCTCCCACTTGGCTAGCACTCAGGTTTGGCCACTGCACCATTATTTGTTTTTAAGCTGATAACATTTCTTAGTCATTATTCACAATCAAGATGTTTTTATAGTTTCCTGTTATAGTTTTGGTTTTGGAGCCTGAGGCAGTCAGGTGGGGTTCTCTATGTTTGGTGGGGACAATGGTCACTGTTTGTACCACATGGGAGAGGTGGTAGGTACCTGGTAGGGTACCCTTCTCAGTTGTGTGTGCATGCCTAGGTGAGCATTGGAGGCTCCTTCAGAGTGTGAGTAACATGGGGCATGCTATATGTTAATGATCCCAGTTGGTTCCTTGGATATTCCAGTCTCTTGTCAGAGGACAACCTGTCTTAGTCACTGTTATATTGCTGTTAAGAAATACCATAACCAAGACAACTCTTATAAAAGAAAGAATTTTTTTTTTGCGGGGGGTTCGAGACAGGGTTTCTCTGTATAACAGCTCTGGCTGTCCTAGACTCACTTTGTAGACTAGGCTGGCCTCGAACTCACAGAGATCCGCCTGCCTCTACCTCCCGAGTGCTGGGATTAAAGGCGTGCGCCATCACCACCTGGCTAAAAGAATTTAATTGGGGACTTGCTTACAGTTTTCAGAGGCCCTAGTCCATTATCATCATGGCAGAGCGCATGACAACAAGCAGGCATGATGCTGGAGAGGTAGTGTTTTGGAAACCTCAAAGCCCGCTCCCAGTAACACACCCACTCTAAGGCCTAGTTCACACCTCATAATCCTTCTAATCCTTTCAAGTAATGCCATCCCCTGGTGACTAAGCTTTCAAATGTATGAGCCTATGGGGGTCTTATTCAAACTTTATTCAGACACCTAATGGTGGCAATTTTTGCAATAAAACAAAAAATTGCTAAATATGCAATGAAAGAACTCATTACTAAATGATGAATAGGCCAAAGAAAAAGCAAGAAACAAAACAAAAAAACCTACTTTTTAGAACTAAATAAAAATGAAACACAACAAAATCTCTGAGATAGATGAAAGCAGTCCCATGAAGGAAATTTATAGCTTTGAGGGCATAAAAAAAGAAAAAGATGAGAATAAATAGCTTTAAAATGCAACTCAAAAAGTTGGAAAAATGGGTGGTGGTGGCAAGTGCCTTTAATCCCAGCACTCAGGAGGTACAGGCAAGTGGGATCTCTGTGAGTCTGAGGCCAGCCTGGTCTACAGAGTGAGTCCAGGACAGCCCGGGGCTATTACACACAGAAACCCTGTCTCAAAAAACTGAAAAAAAAAAATTGGGGAAACAAGGACAAACTAAAACCAAATCCAGCCTGTGGCAAGAAATAATGAAAATCAGAGTAGGAATCAATAAAATAGAAGCAAAGAAAACAATATAAAGGCTCAAAAAATCTAAGAGCTGTTCTTTGACAACCTAAACAAGATTGATGGACCCTGGCCTAACTAAGCAAAATAAAGAAAAAGAGGATGCAAATTAGCAAAATAAGGGATAAACGGGAACTTTACAACAGATACCAAAAAATCCATAATAAATATATGGATATATATTTTAAAAACCTATACTCCCTGAAGCAGAAAAACCTAAAAGAAATGGATTAAATTCTAGATTAAACCAAACCATCAAAATTAAGCCAAGAAATCAACAACCTAAACAGACTTATAACAGATAAAAAGATTGAAATAAAAAGTAATAAGCCTTTCAGCTAAAATAAGTTCAAGACCAGGTGGGTTCACAGAAGAATTCTATCAGACACTCAAAGATCTGCTATGCCAGTCTTTCTTAAACTCCTTTTATGAAACCACTATCACTCTAATATCTAAACCAGGTAAATACATGGCAAAAAAGAACATAGACTCAAAAATACTCAGTGAAATACTTATGAACAGAATACAGGCATATGTCAAAAAGATTATACACCATGAGTAATTTGTCTTTATCCCTGAAATTCAAGGATAGTTCAACTTCTATGCAAGTCAATGAATTTAATAAACCACATAAGTAGACTTAAAGCAAACACCACATGATCAGACAATCAATAAATACAGAAAAATCCTATAGGGTATTCATATATAGTATATAAAGGTATGTTTCCCTAACCCTACGTTCTCTAGGACTTTTATCATGGAGGCAAGTTGGATGATATGGGCACATAAAAGAACTTTTTTTTTTTTGGTTTTTCGAGACAGGGTTTCTCTAACAGTCCTGGCTGTCCTGGACTCTCTTTGTAGACCAGGCTGGCCTCGAACTCACAGAGATCCACCTGCCTCTGCCTCCTGAGTGCTGAGATTAAAGGCGTGCGCTACCACTCCTGGCTAAAAGGACTTCTTAAACAGGACTCCATTTACCCAAGAACTAAGGTCAAAAATTGACAAATAGGACTACCTAAAATTATATTATTATATATCTGACAGAGGATTGGTATTCAGAATATACAATTAACTCAAAAAGCAAGGAGTCAAACAAAACCAAACAAACCAAATGACCCATTTGAAAGTGGACATAGGCCCTGAACAAAGAGTTCTCAGAAGCAAATACCTGAAAGATATCTCAAAAAAGTTCATTGTACCCAGTAATTAGGGAAATGCAAATCAAAACAATTTAGAAGTTGAACCAGTTTCCATCTTACCCTAGTTAGAATGGCAAATATCAAGTGAACAGCTGATAAATGCTGGAGAGGATCTGGGGAAAGGAGAACCCTCATTCACTGTTGGAGGAATTGCAAACTGGTCCAGCCACTAGGGAAATCATTGTGGAAAATCCTCAAAAAGCTGAAAATACTTCTACCATATATACGACCCCCCGCCACACCATTTCTTGGCATATGGCCAAAGGACTTGCCGACCTACCCTGTATATATTTGTTCAGCCAGGTTCATGGCTGATCCATTCACAATAGCTAGAAAGTGGAAACAACCAATGAATAGATAATGAAAATGTCATACATATACACTGTGGACTACTGTTCAGCTGCAAAGAAAACTAGTCATTAACTTTGTAGGTAGGTACGTGGATAGAACTAGAAAACGATCTTAATGAGTGAGGGTACCCAGACACAAAAAGACATGTCACATGTTTTCTTTTACTGGCGGCTCCTAGCTCACAATCTTAAGATGTATGTATGTAGCTTATAGTAGTTACAGAAATCAGGAAAGTAAAATTGGAGCATTGCCAAGATAGGGAGCAAAAGAGAGGGAACAAGTGATCTGATCGGGAAATTGGGAAAGGGGCCTCTTTAGGAAGAGAGGAAGTAAATACAGAAGATGATGGGAGAGTAAAAGAGAATAGCATGATACAAGTGATCTGATAGGAGAAATGAGAAAAGGGGGCTCTTTAGGCAGGGGGAGGTAGATACAGAAAAAAATGGGAGAGGGTAAAGAGGACCAGCAGGATACGAGTGGTCTGATAAGGGAAATGGGAAAAGGGGGCTTCTCTAGGGAAGGGCAATGGGAGGTGAATATGGAAGGAAGGAGGTGTGTAAAATAGAAGGATGTCTGAAAAAACCACAATGAATCATACTTTTAACTATTTACCCAAAAGAAAAAACTATAATACACATTATTCCATGTATAAATATACATATATACTTTTAGTGGACTTTTCTAATCTGGGTTGATGGCCAAAAACCACCTAACAAGATCCCTAATACTATACATGAGAAGCCCTTTTCTGAGTTGTTGGCCAGGGTTGTCCAAGAAACTCCTAAAATTTACAGCCTATTGTTGTTACCCTTGCTTATCCCTCGGAGGTAGAAGGTAAGTTTCTATTGCTGAAGACACTATGAACTTCAGAGACAGTGCCTAGAAACCCCTGAGCTGAAATTGACTGAAATGTGACTTCCATGAGGACTAACTTTCATGGTACCTGAAGACACCATGCAAGTTTACAAAGATAGGGTTTCTCTGTGTAATAGCCCTGGCTGTCCTGGAACTCACTCTGTAGAGCAGCTGGCCTAGAACTCACAGAGATTCACCTGCCTCTGCATCCCAAGTGCTTGGACTAAAGACTTGTGCCACCACCAGCTGGGTAACTGTGGCTGCTCTTTGTCCTTGTCCAGAAAGTCTGCCTGAGGCTAAATTGAAGAGTTTTAGATTAATGATGTTGGCACAGAAGATTCCAAAACAGGTTCATATTGACTTCAAAAGAAACACCCTTTTCCCATTTCTCTTATCAGACCACTCGTATCCTGCTGGTCCCCTTTACCCTCTCCCATGTGTGGTTATTAGTGGTCACTCTTATGCAGATCTATAAGGAAAGGGAGCAAGCTGAGCAAGGAAAATACAAAATGTACAGTTTGAGGAGAAAAGGAACACCAGGAATAAGTTTAAAGAAAAACCCGATGCTAAATGGAATAGAAGGAGTGGTGACCTCAGGGCAAGACCTCACCCAGCTAAGCTTCCAACTTGTGAAGAGGAGGTAAAGAAAAGTGTAGGGCTGGATGAGTTTGAGGCCAGCCTGGTCTGCAGAGTGAGTTCCAGGGCAGCCAAGCTCAGGCAGTGAAGGAAACCACTGAAAACAAAGCTGAAGTAGAGGCAATTGAACAAGGGGCCATGTTTCAGCCCCAGCAAGCAGAAGGACTTGGCAACTTCAGCCATATGGTTCTGGTTTGAGAGTCTAAGATACAAGAAAGCGGTTATGTAATCTCCCTCTGTGACTAAGGCCAGTGGGGCCAGGCATGTGCCAGGGGTATCCCTGCATGGAGGCCCAGACAGGCCTTTGCATGAAGCTGTGAAGGTGAAGCCTGGATTTCCTTGGAGACCCCAAGATGTTGATGATGCCAGACTTGTGTTATACCTGCTGAGAAAAGCTGCTAACAGGGAGTGGAACCAGCCCATGACAAAGAAGTGTGTTGGAGTCAACAAAGCTGAAAGGAGTTGGAGATCTGAAGAGTGCTTTGACATCAGACATGGAGAATACAGAGTTTGGAGTTTGCCCAGCTGGTTTTCTGTCTTACTTTGTTCCAGTATTTCCTCACTCTGCTCTCTTTCCTTCCTTTGGAATGCTAATGTGTATCCTGTGTCATTGTATGTTGGAAGTATGTGATCTGCTTTTTTATTTTGATTTTACAGGGGATTACAGTTACGTGATTGCCTTGAGTCTCAGAAGAGACTTTGAGCTTTTAAACAGTGTTGGGATTGTTCCAGACTATGGGACTTTTGAAGGTGGACTGAATGCCTTTTGCATTATGTTGTGGCTATAAGCCTGTGGGGGCCAGGGACTGGAATGTGGTGGTTTGAATAAGAATGGTCCCCATAGGCTCATAGGTATGAATGCTTGGTTTCCAGGGGTGGCACTATTAAGAGGTGTGGTCTTGTTGAAGGAAGTATGTCACTCGGGGTAAGCTTTGAGGTTTTCAAATGCTCAACCCAGGCCAATCCCTCTCACTTCTGCCTGCAAATCCAGATGTAGAGGTCTCAGCTACCTCTCCAGCACCATGTCTACATGCCACCATGCTTTCTGCCATGATAATGGACCAAACCTCTGAAAGTAAGCAAATCCCAATAAAATGTCTTTTTTTTTTTTAAGAGTTGCCATGGTCATGGCATCTCTTCACAGCAGAACACTGACTAAGACAGTTGAGTTTCTGTTTGAGAGAGAAAATGTGCTGTAGTGAGGGTGACCCAGGTCTGTCTCAGCTTTGGAAAGGACAAAGGCAACTATGGCGGAAGATGCTGCTCAGATGCACTGAAGTCTTATTTCCACAAGGTGGCACCCCACACCTGATATGCACATCTCATATCCTAAGGCCAAACATATGAATGTGTTCTGTCTGAAGAGGTCGCAGAAACACTACCCTTCCTTTCTCTAGCTGTTGGGTGGTGACTATCTTTATAAACTGGTCAGAATGGAGGATGGTGATATTTTAAGCCCTGTCACTACCGTGAATTAGAAGATGGCACAGGGCCCTAGCCTATCACTATGTTATATTGAAGGCTTTAGTTAATACTGCCTAATATAAAAACAGAAATAAAAATAATTTTTATTTGCAAATGATACTATGTATTTTTATTTTTTACTATTACACAGTGTGTGTGTGTGTGTGTGTGTGTGTGTGTGTGTGTGTGTGTGTGTGCATGCATGGATGCAAGCACACGTAAGTACTATTCTGTCTTGTTCTGAAAATGTACTGCCACCTGCACACAGACCTCTGCCCTTCCCAGGCAGTGTCCCTATTGGCTGTGGCATAGAGTGTGCTCTGGCCATTCTACCTCCACATGGTTGCTTCAGGTTGACAGTGTTACTTGTAACATGGGGTTTGATATTTTATTTTTGTGTATAATTCTACATTCTATTTTTTATATAAAAGAAAGCATTTAATTAGTCTAATAGTTTCTGAAGGACAGAGTTCAAAATGGCAGAGTGAAGGCATGGTATCAGGAACAGCAAGAGCTCACAATTTGAGCTGCAAGTAGGAGCGAGAGAGACTAAACTTTAATTTTTAAAGCTATTACCTTATTTTTGAGTCCAGTCCCCTGGAACTAGTGTTACAGGTGGCTTTGAGCCACCATGTGTTCACTCGGGACTGAACCCTGGTATTCTACAAAAGCAGCCAGTACTCTTAAACCAGTGAGCCATCTCTGCAGATCCCTGATTCTAAATTCTAAACCACAGAAAACGTTTGCTCTGCAAACCTCCCTTTGCTCACTATGCCTTTCCCCTGCACCTCTTCCTGCTCCATGGATCATTTTGGTTTATTTCAAAAATCTCCTGCAATTATTTCACAGACCCAAGCAGAGCTGTAACTATATACACCCAAGTCTTTCTCCATAAATGACAGCACTCTATGGGCACTGCTCTCTGATCCTTCTTGTTACTGACACTGTCTCAGAACAGCCCTCCTTGTCTGCCTCTGCTTTGACAGCACCTTTGCCATGAGGGGGTTAAAGAGACTCACTTTTACAAGAAGGAGTTCTGGGTTTAGTGAGTCTGATGACACTGAATGAGGATTTTTCCTAGCCGCCAGCAGAACTGACTAAGGAGGATAAAGATTGGGCCAAGATAATTTGTCCCTGGACTCACACATGTAACCCCACAAAAATCTTGGCATAGACATCATGGATGCAGAGCAAATTGCATCTGGCAAGTGGCCACACATATGTCAATATGGAAAAGTGATTCTGTTGTCCACCTTGTTTAGAGCCAGCACATGCTGCAAACAAGAGCAAGAAGATAGGCTAAGGGATGGATCTGAATGTGGGTAGCCCAGGCCTCAGCTACCCAGCAGGTGTTGCAAGACACCCTTGAGCAAACACCACAGCTGTGAAGGAAGGCTTAGGCCTCGCTCACATAGTCTGCTCATCCTGCCATCAGCATTCTTTCAGCTAGACCCTCCTGGGGTCTCACCTCATTAGAAACAGAGTAAGTAGACCCTAATCATATCCCTACATGTATCTTTAACACTGTCCATAACCTTATCACTAAACCAAACTGTAACAATAATCCTGTCTCTAGTCCTAGTCTCAGCCCTTCCCCAACCATAACCATATCACTAGAAGTGTCCTTAACCATAGCAATTAAAGCTAGCCCAAGTATTAACACTAACTATAGCCCTTACCTTAATTCTGACTTACACTAATTCTAAATCTAACCATAGCTCTAACCATAAAACTGGACAGATACAGCTCCAACCATAATTCTATCCCTAAACATAATTGTGACTCTTCACTTAACCATAGCATTAACCCTAACTATAACTAGTGCAATAACCCTAACCCTAGCCACAGACCTAAAACTAAATGAAACATTAACCTTGAACCAAACTCCTACTTTAACCTTAAACCATATTCCTAACCTTAAACCAAACTCTTACATTATTAACCTTAAACCATATTCCTAACCCTAACATTAGCCTATACCATAATATTTAAATAGTCCCAGACCTCAACCTAATCTTATACTAATCCTATGCAAAACACTAACCCTAACCCTAACTTTTACCCTGGTTCAAACCAAAAGCAAAGACACAGCCTTAATAACTTTAAATCTATCAATAAACAAAGTCATACTCTTAATACTAAACATGAATATTAATACTAGGCAAGTGCTAAGAGTAACCTGATACAAAACAAAATGCCTACTAGTAACTCACCCTAACCTTAACTAAAGTATAACCCAAGTATTAAAGCAAACCCTAGGCTAACCACAAACCTAATCTTAGACCTAACCCTAACCATAGCCTAAGCCCCATTACTATGTGCAGCCTAAACCTCAACCCTATCTCTAACCTTATTCCTAACCCTAACATTAGCCAAAGCCCTAAAGCTAACCCTAAATTTAGGCCTAACCCTAATTTGAACCTAGACAAGCCCTATCCCTCATGCTAATCTTAAAACTGACACCCTAACCCTAACACTGAGTGCCAGATACAATCCTAACCTAAAAGTAACCAAACCTAACACCATTCTTCAACAATACATATTAAATCAGAGCATCACTTATTCAGGTCTTTCTCCTCTTCATACAAGCACTAACTACTATAACATTAACACACACACACACAAAGACCAAATATCAAACTATAGAAACCTAATAAAATATAAACCTAGGAACAGTCATAAAACTATGACAGCCAAAGCTCTAACACTAACAAAAGCTGTAATATGGTACCTAACTCTGAATTTAAAATGTCATTAGACCTATCAATACTCAAATCCTTAGCTTCAACTATAAGCAGAGCCAAAGAACTCAGTCTATCCCTAGGTCTCACCCAAACAATAATTGTAACTCTAAACTTGTCTAAGGCTTGAGAAAAATACTATTTCAAGTACTAAATCTAAACGTAACAAACTAAAGGTTTAAGGTTTAAATGTTAAACCAAACTTTACTAAGCTCTGGCCCATCTTGAGCATGAACTCAAATGTAAATCTAAATCAAACAATAACACAGACCCTAGACTTAAATTTTTTTAACATTTATTTATTACTTCAAGTTATGTCTCCATTACCCCCCCTCCCTCATCCCCTCCCAACCCCACCCTCCTACCCTCTACCTGCACTCCCAAACCCTCTACCTGCACTCCCAACCATCCCATCCCTCTGGTGTGGGGTGCCTCCATGTATCAGCCCCCCTCAGTTCATTAGTCACATGAGGTGTAAGAGCTTCCTCTTGCACAGGGACATACATGGCAGTTCCACTAGGGTAGAGTGTCCCACTAACAGGTAGCCAAGTCCATGTTCCTGTTCTTTTGGATCTATTGATTGCAGGATGGTTATTCTTTACTAGATGGCTAAAATCCAGTTATAAGTGAGTATATGCCATGTGTATCTTTCTGAATCTGAGTTAGCTCACTCATGATGAGCTTTTCTAGTTCTATCCATTTGGTTGCAAATTGCATGGTTTCCTTGTTTCTGATAGCTGAGTAGTATTCCATTGTGTAAATGTACCACAGTTTTTTTTTTTTTTAATCTGTTCTTCGGTTGAAGGACATCTGGGTTGTTTCCAGTTTCTAGCTATTACAAATAAAACTGCTATGAACATAGTTGAGATGTCCTTATGGATTGGTGAGGAATCTTTTTTTTTTTTTTTTGGATATATGCTCAGGAGTGGTATGTCTGGGTCTTGAGGTAGAGCAATTCCAAATTTTCTAAGATACCATCAGACTGATTTCCATAGTGGTTGTACAAGTTTGCACTCCTACCAGCAATGTGGGAGTGTTCCCCTTTCTCTGCAACCACACCAGCATATGCTGTCTTTTGAGGTTTTGATCTTAGCCATTCTGACAGGAGAGAGATGGAATCTCAGAGTCGTCTTGAGTTGCATTTCTCTGATGATTAAGGATTTTGAGCTTTTCTTCAAGTGTCTCTCGGCCATTTTAGATTCCTCTTTTGTGTGAATTCTTGGTTTAGCTCTCTACTTCATTTTTTTTGATTGGGTTACTTGATTTGCTGGTGTTTAATTTCTTGAGTTCTTTATAAATTTTGGATATTAGCCCTCTGTCAGATGTGGGATTGGTGAAAATCTTTTCCCAATCTGTAGGCTGCTGTTTGTTCTAATGACAGTGTCCTTTGCCTTACAGAAGCTTTACAGTTTCATGGGGTTCCATTTATTGTTCGTTGGTTTTAGGGCCTGAGCTATTGGTGTTCTGTTCAGGAAGTTGTCATCTGTGCCAATGAGTTCGAGGCTTTTCCCCACTTTCTCTTCTATTAGATTTAGTGTGTCTGGTTTTATGTTAAGGTGTTTGATCCACTTGACTTAAGTTTTGTGCAAGGTGATAAATATGGGTCTATTTACATTCTTTTACATGTTGACATCCAGTTAGACCAGCACCATTTGTTGAAGATGCTTCCTTTTTCCATTGTATGGTTTTGACCTACTCATTCCATGAGGCCACAGTCACCCTGATACCTAAACTACACAAAGACCCAACAAAGAAAGAGAATTTCATACCAATTTCCCTCATGAACATAGATGCTAAAATACTCAATAAAATATTTGAAAACCAAATCCAAGAACACCTGAAAAGTATCATACACCATGATCAAGTAGACTTCATCCCAGGAATGCAAGGATGGTTCAACATGTGAAAATCCATTAACGTAATCCACCATATAAACAAGCTAAAAGAAAAAAAAAAACACATGATCATCTCATTAGATGCTGAAAAAACATTTGACAAAATCCAACACCCCTTCATGTTAAAAGTCTCAGAGACAGCTGACATACAAGGACCATATGTAGAAATAATAAAGGCAATATACAGCAAGCCGGTAGCCAACATCAAATTAAATGGAGAGAAACTTAAAGCATTTCCCCTAAAATCAGGGACAAGGCAAGGATGTCCACTGTCCCTATACCTCTTCAACAGAGTACTTGAAGTTCTAGCCAGAGAAATAAGACAACTAAATACAGATCGGAAAGGAAGTAGTCAAATTATCCCTATTTGCAGATGATATGATAGTATATGAAAGTGACCCCCAAAATTCCACCAGAGAACTCCTAGAGCTGATAGACTCTTTCAGCAAGGTGGCTGGATACAAAATTAACTCAAAATATTCAGTAGCCCTTCTTTACACAAAAGATAAATGGGCTGAGAAAGAAATTAGGGAAACAACACCTTTCACAATAGCCACAAATAATATAAAATACCTGGGGGTAACTCTAACCAAGCAAGTGAAAGACCTGTACAAGAACTTCAAGTCCTTGAAGAAAGAAATTGAAGAGAATATCAGAAGATGGAAAGCTCTCCCATTTTCATGGTTAGGTAGGAGCAACATAATAAAAATGGTCATCCTACCAAAAGCAATATACAGATTCAATGCAATTCCCATCAAAATACCAACACAATTCTTTACAGACCTTGAAGGAATAACTCTCAACTTCATATGGAAAAAAAAAAACCTCAAAATAGCTAAATCAATCCTGTACAATAAGACAACATCTGGAGATATCACCATCCCTGATTTCAACCTAGACTTAATCTTAACCCTAGGAATCCTAGCTCTAAAGTCAGACCAAGAACTAAAACAAACCAAGCTCTAATCCTAACTCTAGCATTAACTCTAGCTCTGAACCTAACCATAACCAAACCCTAACCCTACTGCACTAACTCAAACCCTAACTCTAACAAAAACTAACCATTGCTCTAACTGTAATGCCAGCATTGACTAAACTTCAGTGTACCCACAGCCAAGCCCTATTCCTAACACAAGGCCTAACCCTAACTTGGACTCCATCAGTCCAATACCTAGAGTTGTAACTCTATTCCCTGAATAATCATAGCCATAGACCTAATTCTAACCTGAGACCAACACAGACCCTAAAGTTAGCCCTAACCAACAACTCTAGTTGAAAACCCAATCCTAACTCTAATTCAACCACAGCTCCAGCTCTAGAACTAAACATACTCTGAGACTAACCCTAACCTTAAAAACCTAAGCCTTGCCCCACTCTAACCCTAGTCCCAGAAGCTTCATTAACTGCACATTTTAACTCTAACTTGTTGCTATACTTAACACCAACCCTAACCCCACTCTAGAGTAAACTCAAGCCCTAACGCCAGTACTATCGTAATGCTGACTCTAAGACCAACCCTAAATATAGTTCCAGACCTAACCTATCCTGACTATGACCTTAGCCTCAGTCCTAAACTTAGCATTAGCCCTAACCCAAAACAATACACTAAGCTTTGCCCTACAACTAACTACAAACCTAGTGTTAAGCTTACAGCACACATTAACCTTAGACCCTAGTCCTAATCCTAATACCCATGATACACTTATTCTTAAAACAAACAACACTCCTATCCCTAATCTGAGTCATAAACCTAGCCTGTTTTACAATAAACATAGCCTTGACCCTGATCCTAACCTTATCCCTAACCATAACACTAACCTAATCTTACCCATAACTCTAGCCCTAACCCTAATCCTAATCTTAACCCTAACTTTAACCCTGACCCTAACCCTAACCCTAAGCTTTCAACCCTGCGAGCAGGATGTGACTCTGAGAACAGACCCACACTAGAGAAGTGCTGTTTGGATGGTGCCTTTGCTAATTTATTTCCCTAAAAAATTATTCCATTTTATTGTTTTGTATGGATAGGTGTTTTGCTTGCATGTATGTCTGTGCACCATGTTTGTGCAGACCCTGGAAGAAAGAAGGGACTGTTGGATCCCATGGAACTAGAATGATGAGCTGATGGCTGTGCACTGCCATCTGGTTGCTGGGGCTCCAACTTGGGTCCTCTGGAAGAGCAGTCAGTGCTCTTAATCATGGAGCCAACTCTCTAGTTCTTTACTAATGTCTTAAAAAATGAAATTTATTCATCTCACTTGACTCTTTGATGTATATACATTTCCTATACATTTTCTACAATTTTCCCCTCTTTGACAATGTACTTTTTTCCTTTGAATTTTCTTTACTTTGACTGACTTTCCTGTTCCAAGGTAGTTATCAATAACATATTATGATAAGATGTCAAAATTTTGCTAGTTACTGTTGATTTTATTTCTTCTTTTTTGGGGGGTGGGGGGGAAATAGTCTATTTTTTTTAGTCCTTTGAGAGTTTTATATAACATGGTTTGGTCATATTCAGTCCCTACAACTCTTCTAATATCCAACCCCATTCTCAGGTTTTAGTTCTTAAAAAAGTCCTTCAAGGCCAACTTGTGCTACCCAAATATTCTTCAGTGGTGCTCTTCCACTGGGGCATGGTTGTCTTATGAGGGACCATACTCACAGGAAAAAACAAACAAACAAAGAAACCAACTAACCAACCAACCATCTCTCCTTCACCAGGTAGCCAGCAACTGCCAATAGCTCCCTGGTTATAGATGGGATTGTGTGCCCCGCACCCCACTCCATGCTGGTATTTGTTCTGGTTGTGGATTACTGTTGCAACTGTGTGAGTTCATGCATGCAGATGTCCTAGTGTCCCTGGAGTCAACCATCACCTCTGGCTGTTACTCTCTTTCAGTTCTCTCTTCTGCTAGGATCCCTAAGTCTTGGGGGCTGGTACAACTTATATGTTCCCTTTAGAACAGAACAGTCTCATATTCTCTATACCTTGGCCAGTTGTGGGTTAATCACCATCTACAGCAAATGGAAGCTTCTCCAATAAAAGTTGAGAGAAGCATTGATCTATGGGTATAATAATAAATCATTGTGAGTCTGTCTCATATTATGTTTATTTAACACCATAGTAGCAGTAGGTTTTTCATAAAGGCCTATGGCACATATAGACATACATTCTTGGTTTGATAATGATGATAGATACAGGTTTCATTTCATGGAGTGGGACATAAATCCAATCAGAAAGTGACTGGTTAATCCCATCATGTTCATATCAGTGGGCATTTCTTGCCAAGCCAGTCATTATTGCAGCTCACAGAGTCAATAGCTAGGCATGATCTTCTCTCCTACAGTAGTCTTCATGGAAGCTTCTAGCACTAGGGAAACTAGCCAGAAGGGATGAAGCTTCCAGGTCCATAACAGCTTGATTTTCAGTGTTCTATGATTCAAGTATGTGGTGTTTTCAGTGAAAGGCCCTTGCTGTCAAGTTCTGGAGGGTAACTAAGAGCAATGGCAAGAGCTTATAGTATTTGGGGGGGTCAATGGGACCTCAGTGTTCAACAAATCGAAAGAAGTAACCTATTCCTGGCAGTGGGCTTTTTGTTTGTTAGACTCTAGTGTCTCCTTGCTCTGTTATAAAGTAACTCAACTGCCAATCTTCTTATGCATATCAATATCTATAATTATCTATCTCTATCATCTACTTTTCCTCTATCTCCTATCTATCTATCTATCTATCTATCTATCTATCTATCTATCTATCTACCTATCTATCTATCTACCTATCCATCCATCCATCCATCCATCCATCCATCCATCCATCCATCCATCCATCCACCCACCCACCCACCCATCCATCCATCCATCCATCCATCCATCCATCCATCCATCCATCCATCTGTGTGTCTATCTATGGAAGCAGTAATAGGTTTCCATTTGTCTTTTGAAAAGGTCATCAGTGTTATTTATCCCTCTGCATACTTCCTCCTCTACCCTATTCTATACTCCCTTACCGAGTTTAACCCTTCCTGATTCATTATTCCCTTTATCCCTTAATATAAGTGCATTCTACTTCCCTGAAGTGCTTTAAATGAGAATGTTCTCCATAACTTAATATGTTTGAATACTTTGTCCCCAGTTGATGGAAATGTTTTGGAAGGATTAGGATGCATACACTTGTTGGAGGATGTGTGTCTCTGGGGATGGGATTTGAGGCTTCAAAAGATTCACGCCATTCCCAGTGTACTCTCTGCCTCCTGCTTGTGGATCAAAATGGGACCCATCAGCTGTCGCTGCTGCCATGACTTTGCTCCACCATCGTGGACTCTAACCTGCTGGAACTATAAGCCTTGGTTAGCCTTGGTTATGGTATCCTATCACAGCCATAGAAAAGTAACTAAGACAGAAGTTGATAGCAGGGAGTGGCCTATTGTGACAGATCTACCATTGGTTTCTTTTGTTGTTGTTTTGCTTTGTTTGTTTGTTCATGTGTGTAGAAAAAACATTGCAGCTTTGGACTAGAAAAACATTTGAATGCTGTAAACAGAGCTTAATGTGCCATCCTAATAGGAGTTTGGAAAGAAGTAGCTCTAAGAGGCCCAGCTCTAGAGAGTTCAAGGGAAACAAGTACTTCAATGTTCCTAGACATTAACATTTATTAACATAGAATTTAACATTCTAGAATGGAGTCCATTCCTATAACTTTTAACAAAGACTGTGGCAGCTCTCTGCCCTTATCTTAATTTGTTTGAGGCTCAACTTAAAATTAAAGCACTAAGTAAGCTGATAAGCTTACTTCTATATGGCCTCTCCATCAGTCCCTGCCTACAAGTCCCTGCCCTGACTTCCCTGGACGATGGACTACAACTGTAAGATGAAATAAACTCTTCCCTCCATAAGTTCCTAGATAGTGGTGTTTATCAGAAAATAAAACATAACTAAGACACTTTTTTCCTTGAAAGTCCCTCTCCATGACCCTTTAGTACTTTTCATACCTCTATGGGTATTTAAAATGAAGTATACATATCTGAAATACAAAGCTAACAGTCACAGATAAAGAGAAAACATGTGACATTTGTCTTTCTGGGTCTGGGTTACCTCACTCTGAATTGTTGTGGACAGCTCCATACACTTACATGTAAATTTCAGATTTTTTAAAATAGCTGAATAATATGCTGTTGTGTAAACATCACTAGTTGATGAACATCTAAGCTGTTTCCATGTCTTGGTTGTGAGTACAGCAACAATGAACACTGAAGAATATGCATCTTTAGAGTCCTTTGGGTATGTACTCAAGAATGGTGTAGATGATTATATGACAGATCTAGTTTTAGCTTTTTGAGGAACATTCACACTAATTTCCATAGTAGCCCCACCAATTTGCATTCCCATCTGTGGTGACTAAGTGTTCTCTTTTTTCCCGTATCTATGCTAACATTTATCTTTTTTTTTTTTTTACCTCAACCATTCTGATTGAGAATGAGATGAAATCTCAAAGTTTGCATTTTCCTGATAGCTAAAGATAATGAACATTTTAAAAAGAGTCTGTCAGCAATTTGTATCTCATATTTTGATAACTATATGTTTAGTTCTATGTTCCATTTTTAATTTGGTTGACCACTTTATTGTTATTTAGTTTTTTTATTTTTACATAGTATAAATACTAACCCTCTGCCAGATGCATAGCTGCTAATATTTTTTCCTAATTCTGTAGGCTTCCTCTTTATTCAGTGTTTCACAAAGTCCCATTTATTAATGGTTGATCTTAATGCCTGTTCTAGTAGCATGCTCTTCAGAAAGTCCTTTCCTGTGCCAATCAATGAGTACAAACCTATAACCTACTTTCTCACTATCAGAGTCAGAATATCAGGTCTTTTTTTTTCTTTTTTTTAATAATTTATTTTTTATTTCTTCAAGTTACATCTCAATCACAATCCCCTCCCTACTCCCCCCTCCAGTCCCACCCTTCCACCCTCCTCCCCCTCAACCCCCCATCCTCTTCCCTTCTTTTTTTTTTTTTTTTAGTTTGAGGTATTTCTTTTTTCCCCCCAACAGCTCTCCCTTTCAGTCCAAAAAATGGTTCTTTTTCTTATAACTATAAATACAATACAAAACAACAGAAATAAATAGGCCACAATTATAAGAGTTATATGGCTTAGCATACATTCCCAATATCCAGTCCATATGTATTTGTCACCTGACTTTAACATTCGACTATCTAACCATCTCCATGAGTTTAAAGTTCTATATCTAACTCAGCTTTCATACTAACTTGCCTCACAATTTTAAAAATATCTTCTTAGATCCAGAACACCCTCTTGAGTCCTAAACAACTCAAAATTTAACTATGGGACTCTAGCTATCTATTCTTCAACCACCTCAGAGACCTGAGAGGGATAAATATATCTGATTATATAGGAAGTGCAGGGCCTGCAGCTTCCAAAACTAAAAAATGACATACCAGTGGCTGCCTGGACAGTTCCCATTTTCTCTCCATACATTAC
>CAJQZJ010032031.1:12976518-12997540 GCA_907164525.1 Lophiomys imhausi | reverse complement strand
CATGGATATACTAGTACAGCAGCAAACATGGATATACTAGTACAGCACTCATGGGTATAGTAGTATAGCAACATACATGGATATACTAGTATAGCAACACACACAGATATACTAGTACAGCAGCAAACATGGATTTACTACTACAGCAACACACATGGATATACTAGTACAGTGGTACATGAATATACTAGTACAACAGCACACATGGATATACCAGTACAGCAGAGCACTTGAGTGTACAGTAGTACAGCAGTGATCCTTGATGCACTACTACAGGAACTCAAACATTTATACTACTGTAGCTGAAAAAATTGATGTACTAGGACATGAAAGGCAAAGATGTACTAGTAGGGCAATGCACACACATGTACTAGTATGGAAGTACACACTTGTACATACTATGGCAATGCACATGAATGTATCAGTACACAAAGTAATTAGATACTCATGGATTTACTAGTATAGTAGTTATCACAGATGTGCTGATATAGCAATACACATGGGTGTACTAATATAGCCATACCCATGGATATATTATTACAGAAGTGCAAACCAATGTGCACTACAGTAGATCAGTAAGTTCTAACACAGCAGCACATATGATGTCCTACTGCAGCAGTGCACATGGTGCAGTGGTAGAGCACTGCACAAGGGTCTATTACTAAAGTGGTGCATGTTGGTGTGATAGTGGAAGAGCCGAAACAGACATTCTGTTACCATTGTGCATGATTGTGGATGTACAAGAACAGCAAGCATTGTTGCACTACTACACCCATGTGCACTGCTGTACTAGTACTTCATGACTCAACTTCTACCCTATCCCAGACCCCAGCCACAACACCAACCCTGGGCACCATGACCAAACTTCTACCCGAGTCTTAACTACACAACCTAAGCCCAAATCCAACACCTGTCCCAACCAAATAGCATTCTCAACCACATCCACAAAACATAACCAAGACCTGACACCATCCACAACCCCATCCCCAACTCCAACTAAGACCTCAAACTTAAACCCAACCTTGAACCCCCACTCTAACCGTAACTGGGACCCCAACAACAACCCCAAACCCAACCCTACTCACAAAACCGACGCTAACACCAACACTATGTCCAGTCTAAACCCAATTCCAACACCTAAGGCAATCACAGCCCCAATTTGAACTCTAGTGTAGACACCAAAGCCAGCCCCACCCATAACCATACCTACCATAACCATAAACTCAAACTCAACCCAAACTCTGTGTTATTTGTCCTCACTGGCCTGGGGCAGTGGGAAGAAGTGATGTAAGCACTTCAAATACTAACTACTTTTATCTGTCTGTTTTCAATTGTAAGAATTTGTTATGCAATAGGATCACTTGACAGGACAACATAAATCTAGAATCTGCCTCCACATTTTCCTCTCTTCTGGTATTATCTCAGTCGCACAATGGCTGATGAGCTGGTTTTCCCGTATTGTGCAGTTAAGGTGTTTCTTAGCATCCTACACTGAAGTACAATTCATTAAAAACATCTCTATCTTGCCTTCCAATTATTATCATAGCTCCCTGACTAGGAAGCCAATTATATTGTTCTAATAGCATTATAGCCCAATCTCTAGCACATTGATGAAACCCTGTTTCATAGAGAACCAGTGTGGGGTTGTCATTCCTTGCCCAAGGCCTCTCCATCCTGACAGACACCAGTACCTGAAATGAAAACAATTCATCCAGTCTTACTTTCAAATGGAAGAGTCTCATGTGCTTGCTAGAAATGAACTGAAATCACATTCAAGGTGAATATTATAAACACAAAAGATTTCCACTATTTAATGTTGAAGTATCATCTTCTAAATGACAATCTTATCACTGATCCTAGAGAATCACCGTTCCCAAATTTGACAATAATTACCACAAGTGATCTAGGCACAGCACTGCGGTCAGCATGCAAAGCAGGTTTGGTCCAGCTTTTATGCTCATGGGGTCAGTCAGAGTGGCACGACATCTAAAAAGGCAAACCGTGTAAAATGGGTTGTCAGGACTTTTCCCAAAAAGTCATTGAAGCAGAGTGTGCTAAGGGTTCACAGTGGCTGAGATCATTAAGTGTACAGAGAAATAAGAGGAAGGGCCCTGCCAGGAAGGAGAAAGGGAAAACAGCAAGCTTTCACATTAGTTAAGTATGATTGAACTTACTTAAGGAAATATTAGGCTACATGGGAATAAGGAAACAGAGTAAGGAACCCTTCCTGTGAGCTGAGAGGACAGGGTGAACGCCTAGCTGCTGACTTCAGCATTTGCAAACTGCTTGCCTCTTTCTCTGTTTCTGGAAAGGGTCACATCTGCTTCTCCCTTGAGAAATGAGCACCACCAACATCCACTCAGCAAGTCCTGTTTGATAAAGAAAAACTGTATTATTATTTCTCTCATACAATACATCCTGACTGTAGCCTCCTCCCCTCCACTTCTCTCAGTTTCCCCTAATACTTCCTCTCTCCCCCAGATCCACTCCTCCTCAGTTTCCCTTCAGAAAAGAGAAGGCTTCTCAGGGGTATCAACTGAACATGGCATAACAAGGTGCAGTAAGACTAAGCACAAACCCTGCTATCAAGGCTGGGTAAGGTGACCCAGGAGGAGGAAAAAGGTCCCAAGAGCAGGCAAAAGAGTCAGAGACACCCCCACTCCAGCTGTTAGGAGTCCAACAAAATCGCTAAGCTATACAACCATAACATACACACACAGAACCTAGCAAAGACCCATGCTGGTTCCATGGTTGCTACTTCAGTCTGTGAGTCCTTATGAGTCCCGCTTAGTTGATTGTGTGGGCTGTGTTCTCCTAGTGTCCTCGACCCCTCTGGTTCCTACAATCCTTCCGCTCCCTCTCCTGCTGGGGTTCCCCAAGCTCTGCCCAAAGTTCAAGGATAAAAGTGTCTTAACCAGAAACTTGCAAGCATCAGCTTCTGTAAAGCTTGTTTAATCCTGGGAAATACCTCCTTTGGAGAGGAGATAAAATACACCCTAATGTGGCCATAAGATTATGCCAATGTCTAACCCATGAAATATTTCTGATCAGTGTTGGGGCTCTATAAGCAATATCTGGAAGCCACAGCATCATACCAATTGAAGAAAATTTTCCTTTATTTCTAAGGGCTGAGAATCTCTCATTGGAGAAGGCTGAAGCCCAGCCTTAACACCTATGCCACATTTGAACAAACAGCAGTTAGAAGGCAGGAACAACTGGCACATTTGAATAAAGAGCAGTCAGAAGACAGGACAACTGAAAAGCAGGGGAAAACCCTCCTGTGTCCTCTTGAATAATGTCAACAGGAACACAAGAGCCTGTCTACAGTGAGTCTTGACCCCATCCACTTCTCTCTATGGCCTACATATTCCAGGTGGAGAGTGGGGGCTAACATCCTGTGTTGCTCCCTCTTGTCCTGTGACAGGTGGCTCTGACTATGCTTTGTACAGACCTGTGATAGGCTGGCTACTCACCTTTTTCCTCTGCTCAGGAAGACCATAATATTGTCTTACCCATACCTTATCTTCATTTAAATGTTTTAACTACTCTAGGAAGCAGTTGTAACTTATGGCCATCTTACAGATGAAGAAAAACAGTGCATGGAGGAGCCAAGCAGCTATCAGATTTGCACAGCTGGTGTACAGTAGAACCAGCTCCTGTTGCCATGGAAACCTTCAAGGCAGAAAGCCCCGGATTATGGGCATAGCCTTATAGACTGAGCAGGCCAGGAACCTGTTTTAGAAGAAAGACTTCAGTGGCAATAGGAGTTCACACTTAGAACCCACACTGTCCTTTAGCCCCCGTTATCTTTCCTAACATTATTGTATTGTGTTAGGCTTTAATTTAGACCTACACTTGTCTGTGAGCAGAACATCTCCTCTCCTCCATTGTAAGCTATTGAAGACAGGGTTTATCAGAAATCTGCTACTGGGGCTGTTGAGCTGGCCTGGAATGAAAGGAGCTTGAAACTGATGATGCAAACCTGAGAGGCTGAATTGGATCCCTGGAACCCACATGGAGGTTGGAAGGGGAGATATGGCTCCACAGTTCTTCTCCCCATGCTGATCATGATATGCTCACTCACGTGCATGTCATATCTACATACACACAATAATACTTTAAAAAGAATCTGATATTGTTTAGATGCATTTAAGCATTGTTTGTATTGTATAGCAGTTTCCTCTGAAAACCTTCCATATTAGAGGGAAGCTCTTCAAGATGCAGGATGTTAAAAGGGAGGTAAAATAGCAAGATGTTCTAATGGGGAAGTGAAATATCCCATCCTGTGGCTCAGAGAATAAACAACTTGATAGTCTCAGGAAGTCCCTAAAACTGACCAGTTTCACTGGGACCCTCCTTCCCCAAACATATAGAAGCATGGGACTGCTAAGAAACTCTCAGATAGGCTGAGTTGCTTGAAAGAGTCTCAGAACAACTAAATCACCTGGAAAGAACCTCCAACTGGCAGAGCTGCCTTCAGGCTGTGCTCCAGGTTTCCAGCTTCCATGACCTGTCTCCCATGCTAGAGTGGGCTTTTGTTGATGCTGCTGTCTTTGAGTCATTTCTGCTCCCAAAAGTAACCCATCACTCATATTCTAGTAAGTAACCACCCCCCCCAGGAGACTCATTGGTTCACAATTGAACTTTGATAATATCCTTACTTTGGCCTGTCATCAGTTCTGTACCTGAGGTGAGTGGATGTCTCCTTAGGAATAGTGTCATACAATATTCACTAAATATGTTTCTCTTTCCTGTGTCCCTTTTGCTCCATTATATATATATATATATATATATATATATATATATATACTCAGTACTTCAGACTGATTGCTTGAATTAAAGAGTAAAGATACACAGAATAATTTCATTTCAGAATTTTAGGCATAAACTCTGCATACCACTTCCATCCCTCAACACTTGGCATGTTTTGTGTTGGAAAACAAATAATAAATAATGGCAGGCAGGAGGGCTTATTAGGAACTTTCAGATGAATTATGGAAGCTTAATAGCAATTCTGGCCCAAAGTAATTATCTGACTTAATGCATTAGTACAACCATCCTCAGCCTGTGAGTGAATTAAATCAATTTCCCCTTCCTTGTTCTTCTTTTTTTTTTTTAATAAGAGCAATGACTAAGATGCCCATGAGCAAATGCAACAGGAAAAAAAAAACGCGGCAGCCACAGGACTTGATAAATGGTCAGACAGATACTGAGTTGCCCTGAAAGTCTGCTGTCTGCTCCCAGTTACTCCATGGACTGGACTCTGTCTCTAGAGTAGGGACTGCTGGTTCTGCTGTCCAGACTGCTGCTGCAGATCCTTGCCACTCAGGGCTGAGTGTGCTGTGTGTCAAGACTGGAAGTGTCAGGACCCAGAAGCCCGCAGACAGAGCTGGCTGCCCCAGCATGTTTTGCATCTGGAAAGTACCATTGCATGAAAAAGTCACCCTCAGTCCTGGGAGTCCCAGGCTTGAGCAGGTGAAGCTGAAATGGAATTGCTAAGTCAGGAAGGCTGAGCAGCACACGATTATAAGCTTTGCACTAGGCAGCAGATGTGGAGTTCTGGCTTTCTAGAAATAAAGGAACAATTTCAAAGACAAAAAGCACTTAGGCATCTTCTCCTGAAACAGCCCTCCTGTGACAGTTCAAGACTAGGTGTCTTAGTAAAGGGGTTACCTTATGTACTATCTTCTTTTTTTTTTTAATTGTTTATTTTTGTTTTATATACATTGGTGTTTTGACTCCATGTATGTCTGTATGAGGGTGTAAGATCCCCTGGAATAGGAGTTACAGACAGTTGTGAGCTGCCATGTGGGTGCTGGGAATTGCACCTAGGTCCTCTGAAAGAGCAGCCAATGCTCTTAACCACTGAGCCATTTCTCCAGCCCCATGTACCATCTTCTAATGCTTCTGCTTTGGAGTCTAGACCCGGGCTTCACCTGACTCCTCTGTGTTGTATACCAACTAAGAACTTGACTTACCAGGTGCAATAGTAACATTCATGCAGCACTTAACAAAAGCTAGCCATTGTTCCAGGACTTTCCATTAGCCCATTTAACTCTTAAAACCTTAGGTGGCCAGATAGGGTGTAGTAACTTGTTCAAGCTTCCAGAGTATGTTAGTGGCAGCCCTGAGATTCAGACCTAGGTGAGTATACACGTGATGAGAAAGTAGAATGGAGAACATATCCAGGGAAGAAAGCCATCCAGCATGAACTAGAGAAGGGGTGTGGGGGGCAGTGAGGGAGAGGAACATATGGGAGTGAAGGATGATGCCACACATATGTGAATATGCCAGGAGGGAACTTCTTACTTTGAAAGCTAACTTCAAATAGTAATAAAAATTTGAAAGTAGAAGAAAAACCTAGGGAGGTCTAGCCCTGGAGCCTGCTCCTCCAACACTGTTACACTCCAGTACTGAAGAGAGCACTGTGCGGAGGAATGGAAAGAGGAAGGACAGAGGAAATGTGTTGAAGAAACGAGATGGCTCCAGGGTCTCTGTACGGCTCCCTTAACAAGGTTGAGTATCTGTAACTTGCTCTGACTGACAGAATGTGGCACAACCTCACTGCATATGCCACAGGCTTCTGTTTACTTCAGCGTTGACCATTTCAAAACCAGTATTTGTAAGGACATCCACACTGTCCCCAAAGGAGACAGGCCGTGTGGAGAATCCCTGAGATAGTGCTTGCAGATAACAGTCATGTGGAGACAACCCAGAGGATGAGACATGATGTGGAGGATGAGCCCTCCTGGAAGAACATTGAAGCTTTCTGATGACAGAGGAAGGACCCAGGCATGTGAGAGAGGCCTCAATGGACTCCCAGGTCCAGTCCAACTACAGCCAAAGGGAGCCGCATAAGTAACATCAACCGAGAACAGAGAAACTACCCAGCCATGCAGAGAATTCTGAGGAATAAGAAATCGTTCTCGTAAGGCTGTTGGAAGTGGTTTGTTACACTGGGGTTCATAGCTGACAGATGACCATTGAATTCTTCAGCCTCAGAGGAGCAACAGAGAGCCTTTGTAGGAAAAGACCAGAGAATGATGTTGGGACCAGCTGGGGAAAGTCTTCATTAGCACACTAAGAAATCTGGACTTTACCTGGTAATTTCTGAAGATTTATAAGAGGGAAGGGGATGAGATGATAGGTTTTTAGGAATGCTACTATAATGGCAGCGTAGAAAGCAGAAATGCGAACACACAGATGTGAGGGGGAAAGGCATCAGGAGGGCTGACTGCTGAGATCGACAGACACTGTTGAAAAATCACTGAGCAATAAGCCAGTGAATGCAGAATCAGGCATTCAGTCGCGGAGGCACAGATGTTTTCTGTCAGACCGTAGCCTCTGTCATTTCTTTACATAGTTTTTCCAGCAATGGATCTTCTTCCTTTCAAAGATGGACAGAAACATGGTGTACAGTTAAGAGCCTGAGGTTTAAAATGAGAAGCGAGCATCTCAGTGTATCCTCTTTACCTTTTAGCTGTGCGCCTCTGGGCAAGGTCCTGGGACCAGCTGTGTGTTTGCTTTTTTTTAAATGTAAAATAAATATAACAACACTTGCTTCACATGGGCACTATTAATATACAAAGAGATGGTGTCTGGTGAATAATTTGGGTAAATTACTACACACCCAAATGTAAGTTCTCAGATGGTTGCTTCTCTTTGTGGGAATGAGCATCAAACTGGTGGGTGGTTCTTCACATCTTCATGCAAGAACTCGTGAGAGAGTTGTCTTCAGCGCACACCTTCCAAGGATAAGCAAGTCATCACCATTCTCAAATCAGGTGGAGAGGACATGAACAACTATGGTCAAAAAGTTTAAAACTTCCACCCACGCTACTGCAGAGAACCTAGGCATTGGAACACAGGCTGCCCAAAAGGGAAGTCCCACAATGCTACTCAGTGAAGACAAAGGGAAGAGAAGAACTGCATATTCTTTAGCTTTAGGAAGCTGCTAGGCCAACCTAGAAGGAAGTGCCATCAAGTTGTGTTTCATGGCCTCTGAGTCATGCAGTATGCAGTATGCAGCCTGGCACTGATTTCATAAATCTCTTTCAGTGACTAACATGCAACAGCTTGAGAAACAACAGTTTGAGACACTGTGGCTTGGGTCTTCTGTTGCTTGTAGCTGAAACCATTTCTAATCTAAAAGTTCTAATTAATAGGCTTGGGATCATGCACCCCAGCCTTGTGTGAAGATGAGAATTTCCTGGAGGAATTTTTGAACAATTCAACTCCCACGCTGTGGGGTGGACTAATCACATTAGCTCTTCTTGGAATGGGACTCGGCATCCATTCCTTGGGAAACTTCAATGTATAGGTAAGGTTGAGAGACAATTCACTTGGAGAAAGATACAATTGTTTGGGATTTATCTCTGGGATGCCTCTCTGCCTTGTGAGTTAAGGATATACTTCCTTATGCTTTGATGAGGATATCACCAGGGGTTCTTGTTAAACATGAACTCTGATTCAGCAGAAACCAGGCCAATACCTCCAGGTTATACACCCATACCCACATAAGTCATATAGTTACATTCAGGTCTGTATCATTAAGTTATACACCTATATAAGTATACGTACACATCTACTTCTATGCTTCTAAGTTAGTACTTAGTAGTTAGTTCCATGAATAAAGATTGCTTAGAACCAGCAAAGAGTGGTGTGCACTTATTTTTCTTTCAGTGGAGTTATCAACCCATAAAAATATTATGAATACTTCCATCTTTCAGACTTTCTGGAGGTCTGATTCAAAATGCCCCCAAGAGACAGCCCATAAGAGGAGTATTCAATAAATATCCTGTCTCTGATTTGATCTTTTGTCTCAGGAAATTAGAAAATTATATGAGAGGAAAGTTTGAGTGTCTCCATCTTTTATTTTAAACTAAAATATTTTACTTCTGTAACTATACCTTGTCTTTAAACTAATAACAAATCTTTGATTATAACTTTGGAAAGAAAATGTAGAGATGTTTTCTTAAGAAGGACATGGGCAAGTAAAAACCACAAAAGAATGCCCTAAGCCTGACCACCCTAGAAGTAAAACTGTATGTACAAAACCTGTTAAAACTGTGAAATAGGACCCATTTCTCTTCTCCCATCTTCTCTTAAACTTCCCTTATTCAGATTGCCAACCCCCCCACACACATATCATTACTTCCCAACTTGCAGTGTTCAGTACTCAGGACTCAGCTCTCTCACCCTGTTCACAAAAAAATTATGGTCAAAGATCATTTTAAAGGCAAATGAAAAACACCCTGCATGACTGAATAATGCTGCTCCTAGACTCTGTGTGTCACTAAACACAAACCCCAGGTGTAGGAGGAGGTTGGGCAGGAAGTCTCTAGAGGCCCCCAAACAATATGGACTCATACCATTCCTCCTGATTGCATTCCACAACTAGAGGATAGGACTGTATTGTGGAAGACTCCTTGCACCTCAGATACAAAGTATAGGGAGAGCAGGCTCAAAATAAGCTAGGGACTTTTTTCTTGCTGGCTAGCTTTCATAGTTCTGGAAGGTGGTCTTCAGGGTACCAGGAAAGAAAAGGCATCAATGGTCTTACCCAATTGTGAACCTACAAACTACAGTGCAAACTGTTTCGTGTGCAGCCTTTCACCTGGTAGTTTTTAGTATCCATTGATCATTATCGTCTTAATCAAAGATTACATAGGGTACTGGTGGCTCTTTTTTCTTTTAAAATTCTTTTTAGAGAGGGTTTTCCTGTGTGTACTTTAACTGTTCTCAAACTCGCTATGTAGCCAGCTGACAAGGACCTGGAACTTGTGATCTTTCTACCTCCAGCTACAGAACACTATGGTTCTGGGTGTGTGCCACCATATTTGGTTTTATGTTGTGCTGGGGATCAAACCCAGGGCTCCATACATGCTAGGCAAACATTCTACAGATTAAGTTACAGACCCAAACCACAGACGGCTATTTTTCTAAACTCAGGTCTACAATTTTTATCCACATATCTTCCTTCCTTTCTCTCTTTTGTGAGTGTTAGTCAATGTATTTCCTTAGTTACACTCATTATTGTAAATTCTCCAATGGTTTGGCCACTGAGACCCCTTCAAGCAGGCTGTGTAACCTTCTGACACAATCCCATTAGTGTCTGTGCAGTTCCTTGATCTGGAACAACAATCAAGGCTCACCTTGAACTCTTCCTGCCCCAGACAAGCACACTACCATTTTCTAGAAAAAGCCTTAGTTCCTTTGTGCTGTGGAATTACCCTGTGGAGTGCTACTATAATGATTTCTGATTATGAAAACAATACAAATTCACCGTAGAAAATAAGGAAATACACAGGAACATGAGAAGAAGAGAATGAAAAGCACATCATTGCTCTGCCATCGATATCTAACTATTCTAAGATTCAGTGTCCTTCCTCTTGGCTTTTTTTTAAAAATAATTTATTATTTATTTCTTCAAGTTACATCTCAATCACAATCCCCTCCCTACTCCCCCCTCCAGTCCCACCCTTCCACCCTCTTCTCCCTCAACCCCCCCTCATCCTCTTCCCTTTTTTTTGTTTTAGTTTAAGGTATTTCTTTTTCCCCCCAACAGTTCTCCCTTTCAGTCCAACAAATGGTTCTTTCTCTTATAACTATAAATACAATACAAAACAACAGAAATAAATAGGCCACAATTATAAGAGTTATATGGCTTAGTATACATTCCCAATGTCCAGTCCATATGTATTTGGCATCTGACTTTAACATTCTACTGGCTTTTAAGTATGTCATCAGCAAATATTTTTACATTTAAATTATGAGTTGATATGGCACCCTGCTTTTATCATGAGCTTAGCTTCTAACATGTCAGCAAGTGCTCTTCAAAAATCATAATTTTATGGATTTTACTCTAGAAACTTTGTCTTAAAGTGCTTAGATCATCCTCCGAGTGTCACCACCCATCTATTGGGTCAAACTAAAGGCAGTCCACATCTCCTAAAGTGCATCCTAATCACCATGGAGCCGTCGGACTTTAACTGAGTACCACAAATTAATAATGCAGTGAAATGTGCCTTTTACTTGAGAACAGGAACTTCTACAAGGCGATATGGTCTGTTTATCATATGCCAGTCATGGAAGACTGGCTCTACTAGTTGCTGTGAGGGGATTTAGTTCCTTGAATCTAGGTACTGAAAGTAAAATGTCAAGGACTTTGTTCCAAGTGTGCCAAGAGTGGAATTTTTAAAAATACAGTTGACTAAGAACTAGAGATTACTGCTCCACTTCTTCTTTGTAGCATGCTCACTAGAAAGACATTCAACTGCTCTGTGCTTTTCTTATCTAAAAGGTAAGGCTAAAAATACTTTCTCCTAAATGGCATTGTTTTGTAAATTAAATGAAGCAATAAAGTATTTCTCTTAAGACCTACATATAACAAGGACTCTATAATTCTAACTCTTAGAATTATCACTACTGACTAGAATGCTGAGTTGGAATTGAACCAACATTAATGGAAGAGCAGGAACTAGGTTGATATGGGTGAGGCAGAAAGGCATTGTGGGAGAAGGAACACTCAAGTCTATTGAGCAAGCCTGTTCAATAGAAGAGGTATATTAGTTCCCTTATTGCTCCAACAAAATATTTGACAACTGTAAATTAAGGAAGTCTTTTGGGCTCACATTTTGAGGGTACAAACAGTCCATCATAGCAGAAGGAGGTTGAGGTGACTGGTCACATTGCAGCCATAGTAAGGAAGTAGAAAAAGATGAATGGTTGTTTTTTCCTTTTAATTTGGTCCAGGACTCCAGCCCATGAACTCCTTAGGGAGGGCGTTCCTACCTCAGTTAACTCAATCTAGAAATCTTCTCATGGATATGATCAGAGGTTTATCCCCTAGGTGATTCTAGATTCTGTCAAATTATATTATGAAGATTAAATAAAAATTCTCTAACAATAGTTGAGTAAGCTTTTCCTTCCATCTTTCTTTCTTGACATATTTTTATGTATATAAGTCTAGTACTTCTTGAATTAAAACAATAGAGCTAATTTTTATATGGAAGAATTTCAAGGTTGTCATTGAAAAATAGAGGCATTAAATTTGATTTTTGTTTTTGGTTTTGGTTTTTTTGAGGTAGGGTTTCTCTGTGTAGCCCTGGCTCTTCTGGACTCACTTTGTAGACCAGGCTGGCCTGGAACTCACAGAGATCCACCTGCCTCTGCCTCCTGAGTGCTGGGATTAAAGGCATGCACTACCACTGCCCAGCTAAATTTTATTTTAAAAGCACCCAAGGAAACTCATAGCTTTGAAACTATTGGAGCATCCACTCTCCCTTCTGTGGCCCTTTCAAATCTTTCTTAAACATGCCAGGCCACACGTAATGGTGCAAGCTCATGCCTAGGCCATATCTGTGTGTGGTGGTTGGTTTTAATATTAACTTGCCATAAATTAAAATAATGTGAGTACAGAGCCTCTGCTGATTGCCTTAGTCCACAAGGGAAGACTGGCCTTCAATGGGGGTGACACCTCCAGATAGCACCCCAGATTAAAAGGGTGTGACAGAAGGAAGATTATTCATCTTTTGTTCACTTGGCCTTCTCTCTCCACACCAAGTTGGTTTACCCCTGTTGTTGCTGATGCTGATTCCTTCACTGACACTGGAACCAGTGTTTCCAGTCATCCAAATTGAGACTATGGAGGCATCTTTTCTCATGGACTGAGTGGTTCCTATTTGCTATAGAAAAGGAGAAGGTGAAGACATTCCATTTGACTGTGATAATGTTCAGACTTGACAGTCAGGGTGAGTATTGGATTATAATACCACTTATTAAAGCAAGTGGAAAGTCAGAGTAAAATTATTGACCTTTAAGACCACATATTTCCAGACATCCTCAAAGGCAAGGTGGCCATTTGCTGGCTTTCTTTAAGAACGTACTCTGCAGTTCCTTCACCATGCATAGTTGAAGCATGAGGCTTTATCTCACTTCCAAAGGACTTGACATCCTATAAGAAGAGCACGAAGAACACAGTTGCTGGAGCTCGCAGAGTTTGAATTCAGAGCCCCTCCCCCACCCCGAGCAGCATTTTCAGAAGGACTCTTCTTTACTCGGGGTTTCTAAAAATGTCCCAGACAAAAAGTTTTGGGTCAGGAGTTGAGAGAATCCTCTACTAAAAGTTTCTGGAATAATTTGTTGACCTCAGATGATGGACCATCTATACAACACATCCATAGGCATCACTGAACACCTAAGCAGGACAAATAGATCTATTCCTGAGAGGCAATGGGGGCTGAAGAGAGGAACAATGGTACCTGTCCAGCCTCTGTCATTCATCATTAAACACACAGCTTGCTGTGTTCTTATGTGCTGGGCTCTGTTTCAGTTATGTGAACCTGTCCCGTGTGAAGGTGCTCCTCTTCTAGAGAAAAAATGACTCAGATACAGTACTGATGACTCCAGACAGGCACAAGCCATTCACAAGGGTCCTCAGTCTTCATGGTCCCAAAGGGATCTTGGGGAGGTTTAAGGGTCATCTGATAAAATATTAAGGGCAAGAGCCACATCGGAAGAACCCCTCAACCTGTCCTTCTGAGGTTCTGTTGGTGCTGACTGGCATCATTTTACCTGCTCCTAACATCTAACCAGAGAGAAGGTAACAATTATGATTTGGCTCAAATTCTTTACTTTGCTTAGGGACTCAAAGTTCAATAAATGAGAGCATTCTTCTGGCTGGGTCAGGTTGACCAGGATAAAATTAGTAATTACTTCATCACATTTTGAACTGAACTATTTTTTGTAACTGAAGTTTCTGCTTTTAAAGGGAGAGAAGAAAAAATAAAATAATCATCAGGATTTAAAAATACTAAATAGAGGATGACACTTGATTTAACTTTTAATCTCCTTTCTCCTCTCACCCCCCTTCCCTCCTTCCCTCCCTCCCTACCTTCCTCCCTCCCTCCATGTCTCTCTCTTTCTCTCTCACACAGCTACTATTTAGTATTAGATAACGACAAACTAACTTTTGAAACCTCCTCGTTTCCTGTAAAGATGCTTTTGGAGAGAGTTATAAAACTCCCAACTCAAACTACAGTAAATAATAAAGAAATGAATTGACAACAAGGATCTCACTGAGATTGGTCTCTTTACTCCAACTTTTGTGTTGGCACCACCCTGGAGAGTGGCCAGTTGGCTCCAGGCATCCAGGTGGACACAGGGTTCACAAAGAAGGACATACTATTCTTCTTGCTGCTGTATTTTTTCAGTGCCTTAGACTCACTGGTTCCTTAACACTGGCAAGGGAGATGGGATCACATATGGCCATTCAGTCTCATGCTTATACCCAGAGATAGAGCAGGGACCCCTGAGGTCTGTATCTAGGCCGGATAGGGATAAAAGCCTGAACAACTCAGCGTTCTTCTGAGGAATCATGAGGAGATGTTTGGCGGGTTACATTTAGTAGCAGAACAAAAGCAGCCTGACTAACCAGTGGCTTCATCCAGAGTGATTTTCCCCATAACATAAATTATAGCATTAGCTGGCTGTTGGCACTAAAGCAGCACTTTGATAATGTCATGGCTACAAAGCTGGTGACGCACTTCACTTTTCCTTCATGGTCCCAGGATGACAGCTTCAGTTCCAAATATGTCGTCTGGGCTCAAAGCAGGAAGATAGGCTGAGGTGGGGGTGGCATAGTCTATAAAATCCTATGTGAAGTGCGCTGGATTTGTGGGGCATGGGAAAAGGTAGATTCAGTTTCTGCCTCACAAGCTTACAAACTTCATGTGGGGAGGTAACAAAACAAAACAAAGAAACAAAAAAAACCACCACCACCCCAGGGACCACCCACATATGGTCACCTGGTGTCGGTACTGACAACCAGGAGGAGTGAGCACATAGCTCATACAGGAGCTTGGAGGGGGTCTCCACAGACTATACTTTGCATCTGTGTATCTCCACCCCTGCATCTGGCCTACCCTGGCCACCTTGTCACAGCTCCGCTGCTTACTGGGCTCACCTCCAGGCAAGCTTCCAGCTTCTGGCAGGCGCACCTGAAGGAGACAGGTCTGTGTCTGCTGTCCTTTAAGCAGACACCACTTTTTCTTAGAAAGACAGAAAGTGTACCAGGCAGAGGCTCTTGGATGGCGATATCGTCCTGGCTGTGCTCCAGAGTGGCTGAGAATAGAGAGGATTTAATGGGTCTGGTGGCAGGGCCACTGAGGTGTGACTGGACGTGAAAAGACAAGGACTTCTTTGGCAATGACATTATCAGAGTTTGGGTGGGCTCTCAACTCAAGTTCTAGAAAGCTGCACATCTGTTGCTGGCAGCCATCTGTTGGCCATGTGACATTTTGTGACCGTGAGTTAAGTTTAGAGGTTTCTAGGAAGGCGGGTTGCCATTTAGATGCTGCTGTGTCTCATACAGCATTTTAAATTTTGTAAGGGCATGGGATATGTAGAAAGTTAGAGAGAATCGGGGATGGGTGGGCTTATCTTACCCCAGTGCTCTGTGTAATAGGGTAATAGTGCACAGAGCACTGGGGTAAGTAATCTTGCCCCAGGCCCATACTGGGTAACACATGCCCAGTCTGACCAACGCCTCCATCACTCCTTCCATCCTCTTACCTCACGTTCTTCTCTCTATCTCCAACTACCCTTCTATGAAATTTTAATACACAATTGACCCAGAATTGGCCCCTCAGCTTTCATGTTCTGCCCTGTCTAGAGCACCATTAACCACAGATCCTTCTCTCCCCTCCCCTTTCCCCTGTCACTCCTCTCCCTTCTCTCTGTCCTCCCCACCACAGCTGGCCTACCCTGTCCACCTTGCTGCCGCCCTGCTGTTTACTGGGCTCACTTCAGCTCCAGGCAAGCCTCCTGCTTATGTCATGTGTACCTCCTCTTCTCCACAGCCCATCTTTTTCTTTCCCCCCACATTCTCCTGGTTCCTTAGGGGTTTATGAGGCACCTCTTCATTAAGTGTCTGTTTTCCTACAAAGCCCTGTCTCAGGCTCAGCGTTCCACTTTCCATCTCTTACTTTCTCCTTGGGTCCCTCATTCAAATTCATAGCTTAAACTTTCCAAGAACTCCATCCCAACTCTCTCCAAAAGTCCACCCATTCTGAGGCATGTCCACCAACATATCCCACAGAAACCCAGAACTCAACACAGCCAAAATTGAAAACACCCTCTCACCTCAAAACAGTTACCCTTTTCAAAGGACACCAGCCTTCACAAACAGGAAGCTACAGTGTCACCCTGGATGGAATCTTCGTATACTGACATTTTGTGACACCCCTCTTATTAAGACATTGCTGCCTACAAGTGAAGTCACGACAAATGAGATGAAGAAGTTGTAAGATGCTTTCTTTATTCAGCCTTTCAAAAAGTAAAACAGGAGATGCTCATACTGTGAAACTATGAATAAACCTAGAGAATATTACGCCAAATAGAATGTGCCAGACATGGAAAGCCAAATATTGCAGGACTGTAGTTAGTGCATTATACACTGCAATTTACTAAGGGAATAATAAAGACAGTACTTTCTCTACACAGAAAAAGAGGTAACTGTATGAAATTAGAGGAATATTAATTTGCATGATTTAGTAATTATTTCACTATGAATATGTATCAAAGCATTAAAATATCACATCATATACTTAGATATATGCAACTGTTTATACGCTTCTAATATTGCTTTAGATTCTTTTAAACATTCAAAAATGATAAACATTTTCTATATAATTTATTTTCCAAATACTTAATGATGACTATGGAATCATGTTATGAGGTTGTCCTTTTCTCCTCCCTCCTCCTCCTTCTCCCTCCTCTGCCTCCCCTCTTCTTCCTCCTCCTCCTTCTCATTTATGTATCCCAGACTGGGCTCCGACTCAGAGATATCTGCCTGCCTGTCGAGTGCTGGATTTAAAGGCTTGTGGTGCCACACCCAGTCTTCACCTCCTCTTCTAATATTGGACTTCAGATTGCTTTCCAATGTGTTATAAAATGTTACAAATAGCAATTAAATATCATTGTGTGTGTGTTTCATAATTCCTGCTAGTAAAATTAATCTGTCAATGCATGACTATCTTTAAGTGCTCAATACACTTTGACTTCTTCTAGAAAGTTTTTTTGCCTGTGCCAATTTTCTTCTTGCTGAACTGGAGTAGGCATCCTCATTGAACTGTTTCCCAACACTCAGAAGTGACTGTCTGCCAGACTGACAAACATTTAAAATCATGGATGTATGATAGCACTTACTGTTGTTTTTATTGTCTTTTTCATGTGTGTGGGGGGGAAGGTTTATGTGCAAGTCGATGTGCTCATTCACTCGACATCAGGGTAGCAGTTGCTCTCTTGCCTTAACATTTAGACAGGGTCTTTCACTGAACGCATGACTTGCCATTTCAGCTGGGCTAGCTAACCAAGAAGCTGTGTGATCTACTTGTCTCCGTCACCCCACCGGTGCTGGGTTACAGGCAAACCACCATAGCCAGCTCCAAGATGGGTGCTGGGGATCTGAACTCAGGCCTCCAGTTTTGCTTTGCAAAACAGTAAAATTTTTTACCAACTGGACTATCTCCCTAGACCCTGCCATGTTCATTTTTGTTTCTTGCACTGTAAACAAGACCGAGGCCTTCAATATTTTGAAATGGCCATTTAGAAATTGGCTTCTTTTTATGTACTTTGAGATCTTAGCTTTTAGTAGACATAGTCTACATTGTTTATATTGATTTGCATAAGTTCTTAGTATCAGATGCCAATGTTTTTATTTATTTTTTCATTTTCTTAGCTTATTGTTGCATCTTTAGTGTTATTATTTTCTTTATAAATATTGGGATTTTACTGTTTGTATAATAATCCAAAATTTTTCCTTAAAATTTTTTCTGTTGACTTTTAATCTTAGAGAGGGCTTCTTCCTCTTAGCCCTCATGTGATTGATGAGCTAAGGGGGGTTGATATGTGGGGGCTCCTGTCAGCCAAAGAGGAGAGAATGAAGATGGGGAGGAGGGAGAAAGGGAGGGGGGGGGGGGGGAGGAGGGAGGGGACTGTGATCAAGATGTAACTTGAAAAAATAAATTAATAAAAAAAATAAAATGAATTTAGAAAAAGGCTTCTTTGTCCATAAAACAAATATTAACTATCTTTCTGCATTTTCATTCTTTGATGTACTTTTATTTAATATTTTAATCTCCTTAAATTCATTTTGGCATGTCACGTGAAGTAAAGTCCTGAATATTTTTCCTTAAGATTTAAGCAGTTGCATAAACATGACTGTTAATAACATTACAATGTTTTACACTTAATTGCATTTCAAGACAAAATTGCTAATAGGAAGTCAGTGTAATGTTTAATGATTAAATTAAACCTCTTCTTAATGTAATTTGAAATGCAAGGGAAGGATCTGATATCCCATGATGCCTTGGATATCCCAGGGCAAAGTGGGGTCAAATGTGACTGAGGCCTTGGAGCCAGGCTGAATTCCACTTCCGGAGGTTATCTTCTGCTGATGAAAATAAAATTCAGAAGTCTTAAGGGAGTTCTCAGGCCCAGAAGCAATCATTCGTACAAAGGATTGATAAACAAAGCCTGGGCAGGACATCACCACTCTCATTTATGGGGGGGTCTGTACATACAGACAGACAGGATGGATAAAGAACAGATGGTGAGATATTATTTTAATCTATGTCACTTCACACCTAAACAAACCTTAATCCTGACCCCATATTAAGCTATGATTTCCATCTCCACACCATGCTAAATATGCTAAAGACTGTAGGATGTCTTTCTCTGTTTTGTTTTTGTTTTTTGCTTGTTTGTTGTAGAGATAGGATTTTTCTGTGTTTTCACACTTGGCTGTCCTGGAACTCACTTTGTAGACCAGGCTGGCCTCGAACTCACAGAAATCCACCTGCCTCTACCTCCCCAGTGCTGGGATTAAAGGCTTGTGCCACCACGCCCGGCAACTATAGGATCTCTTTACAAACAGAATCAGTGCACATTTCTCTGCAAAAACCTAGGCTATCTTAATTGACACATCTATCCACATCTTAAGAAGGCTCTCCAAGAGGACAGGAGTCACTGTTGAGGTCATTCTCCCCAGGGGGAGTGTGGACCAAGAGGGTGGCCCATGAGATAAGTTGCCTGTCTTTCCTTGACAGATCTGGGTTTTGTTTGGGAAGTGAAGTATTGGATCCTGCACCACATGGCAAGGACGTTTTGTGTGGCTTAGGCCAACGCAAGCTACCATGGCTTTTCAGAGTCCGGCAAAATCTGCCGTGTACCCTTTTTTAGTTGTCATAACAACAGAAAGACTTACTCTTTTTTAGTATTTTTTCCTTCAGAAAACCAAACATTTATCATTTATCAGGGCCCTGTAACACTCAGTAAGAAGAGAAATCAGGTCTCATTTACACCAGGGCCACTCTGTTCATTCCCTCATGGAAACTCAGTAATATGGATACTCCGTTCCACCCAGGAAGAGTCAAGAATACAGATCTCTCTCTCTCTTGCTAACTTCCTTGGAAAGCATCGACTTCTTGGGAACAGAATCCTCATCTTGTAATAATGCTCTTATCTGATGAGTAACTTTTAATGATTGGACCTCCCAAAGGCCACTCTCAGAATGTCTGTTTAAGGATGGGTTCACTCCTAGCTAAGGCTGAAGGTGGTTGGCCAATGGCTGAGGCTGTTCCTTACAATTTCTTCATTCATAAATCCATGTGGGTTGTGCATGTTGCTTTTAAAGCACAGCTTTGCTCAGAGGCTTTCCCAGAATCTGTGGGTTCATGGTGCACCCCAGCCTTATACTCTCATGGGTTAAAGGTGTAAGAGAATACTTTCCACACTGGAAGCTGTTAGATTATCAAAAGACAGCTGTAGAGATATGGAAAGTGGAAAGAGAGGCTTGGTCTGACCTTAGGTGTGACCATTTTTATTCATAGCGAGGGGGTATCATGTATGTGGATGGTCAAAAGCCTACAGAAGAAGATGGGATGTGGCCCCTTATATGGGTGAAAATGATTTCTCTACTCCTCAAGGGAAGCTGGGAAGTGTAGTCTTTCAGCAGTAAACTTCCATTCCTAACTCTGAGAGGATATAAAATAAATTCATGGAATGGGTGTTTTAGCTGTTTTCTTCTGAGGAAAGTCTTTGTCAGAGGGGGTAGACCTGGGTCCATTGAAGAGGTGTCCCCTGGTCATGTGGCAGGAGGAGAGTCTTAAACTTGACTGATGGCAATGGATCAGGTCATTGCCATCATGTATGCCTGAAGAGATTTGGAAAATAATTATTAGAGTCTGTAATCAGACTGTAGTAGGGTGTTACTGTAACCTTACGTTTTTCCACCCTCACCCCAGCTCCTGGAATAAGAACTCTGAGACTTTATTATTATTTACAAATGTTTAGGCCAAAACTTAACATGTTCCCTAACTAGCTCGTACCTTAATTAACCCCTTTATTCTATTCTATGTATGTCGCATGGCTAGTTACTACCTCTTCTTGCTTCATGCTTCAATCTTCCTCAAGTTCCAGGAGAAATATTTCCCACCTGACTCTATTCCAGCATCCACTCTTTCTCCCAGAACTCCCAGACTTCCTGTCTGAACTATAGGCCAACCAGCTTTTTATTGACAGGTGAAGCTTTTATACAGACGCAAGAGATTTTTCTCTACAGAAGACGATTTGGTTACAGAGTAGAGCTGAGGATTTTCTGGGAAGGTTTGGGGAAGGAGGGACCAGAGGCAGGAAAGGCAGAGTGGGACAGTGAGAAAATGTAGTCACAGAGTTGATTCAGAGTGACAATGTTTGGTCCCCTTGCCAGGACTGCTACACCAAAATGAGCTAGCAGAAGCAGCAGGGAGCAACAGAGCATCGAAGGAAAGGAACTAGAGAAAGTAGAGGAATAATGTAAAGAATTGTATCTGGCCTGGGGTGAAAGGGATGAAGGTTCATTCTAGCCAGTTTCTCCACAGCATCTAAGAGGTCATTTTACAGATGTATTAGGAACAATGGAACTGTTGTGTGTGTGTGTGTGTGTGTGTGTGTGTGTGTGTGTGTGTGTGTGTGTGTGTGT
>CAJQZJ010032031.1:12949228-12976508 GCA_907164525.1 Lophiomys imhausi | reverse complement strand
TGTGTGTGTGTGTGTGTGTGTGTGTGTGTGTGTGTGTGTGTGTGTGTAGGGTGTGGGATATTGGGAGAGCTTGTGTGGAACATATTGTTTGGGTATAGGGTGAAGTTCAGTAAGTAAGACATTTAAAAGACAGGGTAAAAACTTAAGTATGGGCCGGGCGGTGGTGGCGCACGCCTTTAATCCCAGCACTTGGGAGGCAGAGGCAGGCGGATCTTTGCGAGTTCGAGGCCAGCCTGGTCTACAAAGTGAGTCCAGGACAGCCAGAGCTGTTAACCAGAGAAACCCTGTCTCGAAAAAAAAAAAAAAAAAAAAAAAACTTAAGTATGAGGATAATGAGGAGGAAAGGAATGATCCAGGGGAGGAGCTAGAGTGGGAGGGAACCAGAAGCCCATACACAGGAGGAGGCTTGTTGGTTGAGTTTTTGTCTAGCCCCTGTCTCTAGGTGGCCCCATTTCAGACCAGTTAAGATTTGTTGGTGTGGAGCAGCATCATTTGAAAATGGCACAGACACCATCCTTAGCAGCAATCAGATCTAATCTTTTTAAATCTTGGAGCACTGAAGCAGCCAAGGAGTCCAGCCAAGGAGTCTGGCTGAAGGATGTTAAGCTGATCTGAGCTGGTGAGGCAGAGAAGTTAACTGCTTTGAAGGAGGCTTCGGTCCAGCTGTTTTAGTTCTGAGTCCCAAAACAATGTTCACAGTTGCAAGAAGGGGATGAGTTGGATGGACCATGGCCCATTAGTCCCCTTTCAGAGGTCACTCAAACTGCTTTTAAGGGTTTGGGGTATCTGTCTCCCAGTAACTGCTTCAAGGTTGACAGAGGGTCACAGAAGAGCAGCAGTTAGAGTGCCTCAGAAGAGGGTCCATGTAGTAGAAGTTAGGCCTTTAGTGAATTAGTGGGCAGTTCAGACTAGCACCTGGCAGCACATAAGGAAAGCTTGGCGTCCCTTTGGTGTGCTGAAATGGAAAAAGCTCAGTTGTGGCCAGACCATATACCCTGTTGAAGGGGTGTGGCTAAGAAACCATGCAAGCCACACAGATGACTTCAGTGGCCATGAGAAGCAACAGGACTGCTGGACATCTAGAGAAATCTCGTGGACCCTTGAGACCACCAAGGACCACAGATAATGCGATATATAAGCCAGAGAACTCCACAAAGTCTCTCTCTTCCTCCTGCCCTCACCTACTGAGAAGCCACGCTGGAGAAGTGCATAGCAAGGTACGCCATTAACAGAATTTAGGCTGTGGTAGCCCAAGGAAAGGGCATGGCATAAACCCTGCTGAGAGAGACTTCCTTGAAGGCATCTGTCTTGGGCTCACAGAACATCAAAAAAGTGAGCAAAGTGGGCAAAGTTCGGAAGTTGCTTGGAGAGGCTTTCGGCAATTGCCTGGGCCAAGGTGATCGTGGAGGCCAGTCTTAGTTGATGGAAAAAGCTGCCCTCAGTTTGGCAATTGGAACAGACTGACTTTATAAGCCGGGCACAATTTGGTGGTTGAAATAAATTGGCCTTGCAAACTGGCAAAGTTAGACCCAAACGAACACTAAGCTTTGAAAGGGACTGCCTATCGGGACTGCCATGAGCCAGGTCATCCTTATGACCGACCTATGCTAAGAATATTAATATCCTTTTAAGAAAGGTAAAATAGTGTTAGTTGTTTTTAGATACATATTAGAGTGTTCTTAGGTAGATTATAGATTTCAGATTATAGGTTTTAGGTTATAGGATTTAGGTATTTTATAGGTGTTTGTTAAGTATTAATAAATAAAAATGTTTATAAATAAAAATATTCTGTTACAGGTCCATCCAAGGTGCCATGATAAAACGTAAGAGTTGGCATCAATCCATAACATAAGAGAGGAGATAGTAACTGTACAATTTTGTGGGGAACATTAAGAGATAAAGTTACATGAGGAAAACTTTTACATCAAGGTTAACATGAATCAATATAACGTAAGGTTAAATATAAAGTTAAGATAGGCTTGGGAGATCACTTAGTAGAATCATTTGTTGACTCTACAGGTACAAAGCCAACTGTCAAAGACACTGCTTGGATAGTCTGAAAAACTTTCCCAAGCTGTGAATTTGATGCCAGAGTGTTTGGTATCCTCCTTTAATGAGGGACCATGGGTGGCTAGGGTATGGACCATGGAATTAGCTTGTGCTAAGAGGAAGACTTATGCCAGGGTAAAGGACATGGCCAACTGAATTAGTGTGCAGGGCCCATACCAGCTGGTTGCTTCACAACATCCTCATATAGTCCGATCAGGAGGCATTGAGGGCACAGCTATCTGCCTCTCTGCCATTGGAGACATTTAGGATGTGGGTGCAGACTCTGAGATCATCCATTGGGCAAAAGAATCCATTTCCTCTATGGTAGGCATGAGGAGAAATCCATCTTTCCTGTAGACAAGGAGGTTTTTTTTCTGGTTGTACCTACATGGTCAGAGCTGGTCAGGCCTACGCAGCCAGAGACAGAAACAACAGACTTCCAGTGGGTCTTATTTCCCAGGCATCCTTGTATTGAGGCCAGCATGCGACTTACTCTGGTGGGATGGTGCTCCACCCAAGAGATCTACTTCAGCCTGGAGGTTTCCTGTCATGCAAGTATATTGCAAATTTGACCCATTTTACTCAAGGATCCAATCTTTTATAACCAATTTTTAAAATATGCCTGATTTTGAATATTATTTTATATTGAACAAGATTTAAGTGTACTTTAAACTTGTTTTGCTTTAGTTGATTTGGTTAATAGCAGAATACTATATGATGAGAAATAACAGAAGACTATATGATGAGAGATAAAAATTGGTCTCTCCCTCTAAGCTTGTCTCTGTAAATAAATTAAGTTGTCTCTGTAAATAAAGTATTTAGCATGACTGACCATTAACTTGTATATCTTAATTGTCTTTAAAAGTTTACAATAAATTAGTAACTCTTTTATAAGATTAGGATTTTATAATTTTATCCCTGTTAAGTTTGAGTCTTAAAAATTGTAGTTTTTTAATTGAAGATCCTTCAGGATCAAAATAAACTTTAAAACATAAGAACCTCATTTTCCCTATCCTTTTATAGTATACTTTTACAAAATGCCAGTTTTAAAAAATGTATTTATTCTTCTCTTGTATACTACATCCCAACCTTAGTTTCCCTCTCTTCCCTCCTCAAATCCCCTCCCTCTTCCCTAGATCAGGCCTCTTATGGATATCAACCGAACACAGGATAACACATTACAATAAGACTAGGAACATAGCCTCATATCACGGCTGGACAAGGCAACCCAGTAGGAGGAAAAGGGCCCCAAAAGCAGGCAAAAGAGTCAGAGCCCTGCTCCCACTGTTAGGAGTCCCACATGAACACCATGCTTTACAACCATAGCATATATGCATAGGACCTAGCTCAGACCCATACAGGCTCCCTGATTGTCATTTCAGTCTCTATGAGCCCCTATGAGCCCTACTTAATTGATTCTGTGGGCCATTGTTCTTGTGGTGTCCTCAACGCCTCTGGCTCCTACACTCCTTCCTCCCCCTCTTCTGTGGGGTTCCCTGAGCTCTACCTAATGTTCAGCTGTGGGTCTTTGCTTCTGCTTCCTTCAGTTGCTGGTTGAAACTTCCCTGGTGAAGATTATACTAGGCTCTAGTCTATGATATAGCAGAACGTTATTAAGAATCTTTTCATTAATTTTTTTTGCCAGTTGTGGTTTTTTCTATCCCAGGTCTCTGGGCTACCCAGCTTTGGGGTCCTGGTCATCCGAGCAGTGTCAGGCATAAGCTCCCTCTGATGGCATGGGTCTCAAGCTGGACCAGTCATTAACTGGCCACTCCCACACGTTCTGTGCTACTTTTACCCTAGCACTTTTTGCAGGTAAGATAAAATTTCAGCCTGAAGGCTTTGTTTCTAGGCTGATGCCCCAGTCCTTTCACTGGAAGCTTTGCCTGATTATAGTTCAGGCTGGTTCAGGCTCTGTGTCCCCCATTACTAGGAGTCTGCTAGATTCCAGGGAGCTTCCATTGCCCCAGGTTTCTACATCACTACAAAAATGTCCCCAATTCCAGTCATAGCTCAGTCCACCCTCAAAATCTATTCCATTTCTCCTTCCCAGGGAGACCCATGTATCCTACCTTGAGCTCTTTTTGTTAATTAGCCTCTCTGGGTCTGTGGACTGTAGCATGCTTATTCTTTACTAACAGCTAAAATCCACTTATAAGTGAGTACATACCATGTTCGTCTTTCTGGGTATGGGTTACCTCACTCAGTGATTTTTTTTTCCTAGTTCCACCCATTTGCTTGCAAATTTCATGATGTCCAAAATGCCAGTTTTTTTCTTTTAATATGATCAGTTTTACCAAATAGGTAAAGCTTAACAAAATCTGTAAAGACATAAATGATTAGACACACATCTTTAAGCTTTCTTTAAAGTTTTAAAATTTCTTTAAGTTTCTGTTAGCTTAAAAAGACCACAATAACTTATGGAACTTATAAGCCTTAATCATCAAACATATGCTGCACAGAACTTGTTCATGGTTTTGTACTTCTATATTATTTTTCATTCTCAAGACAAAAATTATTACACAAAATACCTTGGAGACCTGCTGTTGCCTCCTTAATTTAGGGAAAATAAGACAAACCATCTTGGGGGCCTGGTGTCGCCTCCTTAGTCTAATAAGAGGAAGATATAGTGATAAGCAGAGGGCTCAGTGGGTCTAGTTGTTTAATGGGCGCTGCCTTATATTTATACCATGTGGTTACCTTAACCAAGATGGTGGTGAAGTCACGCGCATGCTCTTTCTTTAACCTTATTGAAGATGATGGCTGAGTTGCGTGGCTGCCAAGATGGAGGCAAGACACTCAGTAGTTATGTACTCAAAAGCGAGTCCATAAGGAGCACAACTTTTTTTTATTACAGATTTTTTTAAAAGCTCATTTTTTATTTGGATATTTACAGTCTTTTTAAAACACACTTACAGATTTTGATATAATGTATTTTTGGAATGGCGAAGATACAAGCAGGATCTTTCAGACTTGGAGAGGTGGAAGCATGCAGGTAGGCCTGTAAAAAAAAATTAATTAACTTACATTAGGTGCCATTTGTAGAAATAATTAAATTATATTGTTTAACCAGTATTTAGATTATTGTTAATTGATTCGGCGGCTGTTAATCCTTAACCAGCCATTATAAATGAACACACACAGACACCATGTGGATTTTAACAAGACTTGGCCTGAGTTGTGCAATCCTAGCCCATCTAAGCTAGCTCTTAATTCTATTACCCAAATGCACCCTTGGACTGGCATTCTCCACGATATGCCGATGTTCCTGGCCATGTGGAATGAAGTTCTTTTCTCTAACCCATGGTGTGTGCCTCTTCCTGCTCCTGGCTGGAATGCATGAATCCTCTGTGTAAAGCGCAGGCTTCCTGTTCCAACTCAGGAAGTCCCGCCTTTCTCTGTCTTTGCCCAATCTCAGGCCGCGGCATTTTATTTAACCAATCAGGGTCAATGTAGGTAACAGACAGCAAGCAGGACCAATTTTAATTAATTAACATTTAGAATGCTTAACACTACACCATCATAGGCCAAAAACATAAGGCAAAAGAGTTGCATGTTATCTATGTCAGAAGGGAAATAAAATAGTTATAGGAAGTGGATGTAGAGAGGGAACTGAGTGGGAGGGGGTGTGGGGAGGGGAACCAGAGTGGGGATCAGGTGTGGTGAGAGCAGGGGTGAAAGGGCTGGGAGAGAAAGGGGAAACTGATGGAGAGCATCTCTGAAACAAATGGGAGACCAGCAAAAGGGTGTGCCCCTGAGTGGACACGGGGATGACTGTAGCTGAGACCCCCCTAGCGGCAGAGGACATGGAGATGGAAGTGGCTACCTCCTAGCCTGGCAGGACTCCAGTGGAGGGAGGGGGACACCAACCCACCCACAAAACCTTTGACCCATAATTTACCCTGCCTATAGATGTACAGAGATAAAGATGGAGCAGAGGGAATGGCCAACCAATGCCTGGCACAACTTGAGTCCCACCCCATGGGAGAGACCCAACTCCTGACACTATTAATGATACTCTGCTGTGCTTGTAGACAGGAACCTAGCATAACTGTCCTCTGAGAGGCCCCACCCAGCAGTGGATAGATGCTGACACACATAGCCACATATTAGGTGGAGGTTGGGAAGTCTTGTAAAGAGTGGGAGGAAGAATAGAGGGATCTGGAGGGACAAAACTCCACAAAAAGATCAATAGTATCAGCTGACCAAGGCCCCTGGGAGCTTACAGAGACTGAAGCACCATCCAAAAAGCATGTATGGTTTGGACACACATATGTAGCTGACAGACAACTTGGTCTTCCTGTAGCTCCCCAGCAAGTAGAGCGGAGACTCTTCATGGCATGGACTCTGATGCCTCTTTGTGGATCATCTTACCCTAGATGGGCTGCCTTGTCTTGTCTCAGCAGAAGAGGATGCTCTTAGTCCTGATGTGACCTGAAGAGCTGGGATGGGTTGTTAGAGGTGGGGTCTTCTTTTCTGAGGAGAAGGGGAGGATGGAAATAGGGGAGAGGGTGGAAGAGTGGGAATAGGTGGAGAGGAGGGAGGGGGCTGCAATCGGGATGTAAAATGAATAAATTAAAAATTAAAAATAAAAAGAGTAGGAAAAGTAAAAGTTTGGAGGCCCAGCATTCTGGCTTGGGGTGTGGTTGTAAGCTAGAGTCTTGAGAAAGATTTAAGTGAGCTGGGATGCCCCCGAAGTCTTGGATCCAAACAGCCTGGAAAGTAGAGCGGTGCATTCCTGCCCCTACAGATTCCAACTCTAAAGATCGCAGGGAATTCTAGGAATTCTCAGCCAATATTCCCAGTGGGTGGAAAGCTCTTGGAACTTTGACCCAGTGAGTCTCAGTGCAGACAGAGCTCCGGTGAACCCCAGACCTAATTGTGGTGCCTCTTAGTTAGGTCTAATGGAGTACCTTGTTCTGGTGGTTTGCTATGTTCTGGTGTGTGCATGTTCTGGTTGAATGCACGTAAGACCATGTTTATTCACAGTGAGGGACATCTTTGTTTTCCACTTGTGAGGATGGCCATAATGTCTCAGGTTTACTTTTTATAAAATCAGCAGGAAATAAAAGAGAAAAAAAATCGAAGCTGCATGTGCCAATACACATGCACATATAATCACAGACATACACACATGTAGACATACATAAACACACACCTATATCCATATATAGACACACACATGTGCATGTAGACATATACATATTTATGTACAGACATTCACATATAGACACAAAAACACATATACACATGTGCATATATACATACACATAGACTTATACATTCTTATGCACACACATGCACACACATATGTACATAGACTATATGCATATATACACATACACACATATGTGTGCACACAGATACACACAGATATACATTCACATGTACTCACACTCAAATGTTTGGCTCAGCTTACTTATGAGGCCTTGACTTGGAAATAAAACAATGTTATAATTCATGCAGTTTATGAAACAGACCAAGAATAATCACTAAATAAGTAGTTGTCATAGAAACATAACAAATCTGTAAGCTACCAAGCCACATGAATAAACAGCCTGTGTACAAATTATACAGACTTTGCTCTAAATAAAATATGCTTGCAATTCAAGGTGAAAGCAACTAAATCAGATGTAAGGCTGTTGTGTGACATTTCAAGGATTCCCCTTGATTTTAGTATTTTCTTGTCATTTATGAATGTTTTCTTAATTGTTATTCATCTTTCTTCCCAGACAGGTATTTAAATGCTTTTGTGCACAGCCTGCATCATCTGTGTGTGTTCAAAGGGCACTTCAGTGCCTCATACAGGGAAGACATTCTGCGAGTGTGGAGAATGGAGTTGGTGAGGCACACAACTTTTTAGACAGTTCCAGACAAGAAAATAGCAGATGCATCTTGTCTGTGTTATAGATGATCCTGAAGGAGGGGCAAAACAAGCTGTGGCCATGGGAAAAAAATTATGGGTAGCAGAGGGGAAAGTGAGTGCTTTGTCAAAGAATGATGAGCGATCCAATCCAAGATGGTGTCCTTTTCCAAGGAGAACTGAGAAGAAAGGAGTGCAGAAATTTCAAGAGGGTGTCAACACCAGCTCCCGTGTTTGTGTGGTCAAGCTCAGGGTCAATCAGCCATCATGATGAGCTGCTTGAAACTCCCAGAAGCCCCTTCTCTCAGTGTGTCATAAGTGTCCAAACCAGAAGTTTGGTCAGTAAAATACAGAGTGGACTGAGCAAGGCACAGTGATTTGAAGAACTGTCGTTTTTTTTCCTCTCTTACTGAGGTACAACTGAAGAAACATAACAACACAGTCTTTGTGTCACGGCTAGGTTTCCTTTCCTTATGTCTGCTTGTACATCATGGCTCCTACTCCAGCCCTAGGCAACTTTGATTGCTTCCACCTATGTAAACTGACTGAGTTCTAGATACATCATACAAAAGGAGTCATGTATAAAATATGGCAACCTTTTGCATGTGGCCTCTCTCAGTGTATTTTTTTAAGCTCATCTACATTGCAGCATTAATCAGCAGGAGTTTATTGTTTGTTTTGGAGACAAGCCCTCCTGTATCCCAGGCTGGTCTCTAATTTAATATGTTGCAGGGAATAAATTTGAACTCCTGATCCTCTTGGCTCCACCTCCAAAATATTGGAATTACAGATGATGTGTGTGCTACTGTGTCCAGTTTACAAGATGTTGGCGATCGAGTTAGGGCTTTGTGCATTGTAGACAAGCACTCTACATCCCCAGCCCAACAATCCACGATGATTTCATTTTAAGTGCCGACTATTAATTATTCCACTGTGTGGGTTTACCATACTGTGTTCGCCTATTCTCCAGGTGACAGACACCTGGGAAGCTTTTGTTTTTAATTGAAAATAATTTTTTTCATGAAATGTATTTTGATTAGGGTTCCCCTCCCCCTACTCCTCCCAGTTCCTCCCCACCTTCCCTCCCATCCGGATCCACATCCTTTCTGTCTCCATTTAAAAAACAAATGGCCATCTAAGGGATAATAAGAAAATAAAATAAGACAAATCAAATACAAACAAACCAGAATATGGCAGGACAACCAAATAAGAAAAAGAGCCAAAGAAAAGCCACAGGAATTGGATTTGGATGCAGAGAAACACATTTGCATACATAAGAATCCCACAAAAACAAAAAACTGGAAGCCATAATACACACGCAAAGGACCTGTAAAAAATGTCCTGACATAGCATTATGAGGCAAAGAACCTCCAGAGATGCCACTGAGCTCATTTTATGTTGGCTATCTACTGCTGGGCAGTAGATGGTGACTGAGCAAGGCACGGATCTATGAGTGTAGCAGAATGTAGGACTCATTTTATTGCTACATTCCTTTAGAAGAACAGTAGTATTCAGTTTTTCCCTAGGTCCCTAGTCTCAGGTTCTTGGCCACCAAGGCAGTATTAAGTATGAGTTTCATATCATGAAGTGGACCTTAACTCAAATCAGATATTGGTTGGTTCCTCCCACAAGCTTTGTGCCACTATTGCACCAGCATATCTTGCAGGCAGGTCATCACTGATTGAAGGACCTGTAGCTAAGTTGATGTTTACCTTTCTCCTTTTGTAGTGTGCAGAGTATTGTTAACACTAAGGCTCTATGTAGGCACCAGCTCTTCTTCTCTATGTTCAATGAGTTGTGTAGGAGCGTGGTCTTCAGGAATAGGACCTTATCATCAGTTTGTGGATAGCAACCAATAGCCTTGGCAATAGCCTGAGTTTTGGGGGGTTCCTATGAGACTCCTGTGGCCAACAACTCAATTAGATATAGCCCATTCCAAGTATACCAGTACTGGAAACTTCATTTGGTGATGAGAATTGTCCAGTTAGGATTCTGTCTCCCCCATTATTTAGTGATTTCCTTTAGATCGCTTTCATAAATGTATATATTTTAGGAAGCTTATATTGCATTAGGTTTTCATACAACCCTTTAAATGGTTTTCCTTAGTCCCTCCCTCATCCCCTTCTTTCCCCTTCTCCCTGTTTGATTCTTCCATTCCAGTCCACACTTTTACCCCTGTCCGTTCATAGCTATTCTATTTACCCTCCCCCCCAGATCCCTTATTCTATATCTAACTTCAATGGCTCCATAGACTGTAGCTTGCTTATCAAGGATCAAACAACTAACACCTACATACCAGTGAATACATACCATACTTGTCTTTTGGGGTTTGATTACCTCACTCAGGATGATTTTCTTCTAGCATCATCCATTTACTTAAATTTCATGATTTTTAAAAACAACTGAGTAATACTCCATTGTGTAACTCTACCATATTTTCTTTATCTTTCATCTGCTGAGAGACATCTAAGCTGTTTCCAGTTCCTGGCAATTATGAATAGAGCAAACGAACATAGTTAAGCAAGTGTCTCTAGAGTAGAATGAAGCATACTTTGGGTAAATCCCCAAGAATGGCATAGCTAGATCTTGAGGTAGATCACTTCCCAGCTTTCTAAGACACCACCACACTGATTTACATAGTGTTGTATAAGTCTGCGCTCCCACCAGCAATGGATGAGTGTTCTCCTTACTCCACATCCTTGCCAGCATGAGCTGTCATTTGTTTTATTAATCTTGGCCATTCTGACTGTTGTAAAATGAGATCTCAAAGTAGTTTTGATTTGGATTTCCTTGTCAACTAAGGATGTTGAAAATTTCCTTAGGTGCTTCTCAGCCATTTGTGTTTCCTCTTTTGAGAATTCTCTGCTTAGATCTGTGACCCATTTTTAAGTTGGTTATTTGTTTTCTTGATGTCCATGGGTTTTTTTGTAGTTCTTTATATATTTTGGATATTATCCCTCTATCATATTTGTAGTTGATAACAATATTTTCTCATCCTGTAGGTTGCCACTTTGTGTAAATGATGGTGTCCTTTGTCATGCAGAAGCTCTTCCGTTTCATGAGGTCCCATGTACTGCTGCCCTGAGTACCTATGCTGCCAGTGTTCTGTTCAGAAACTCTTCTCCTGTTCCAATTAGTTAAGGCTATTCCCACTTTCTCTTCTATCAGATTCAGTGTGTCTGGTTTTATGTTGAGGTCTTTGCTCCATTTGGAGTTGAGTTTTGTACAGGGTGATAAGTGTGGACCTATTTGCATTCTTCTATATGCATCCACTCAATTTGACCAGCATCATTTGTTGAAGATGCTATCTTTTTGCCAGTGTGTATTTCTGGCTTCTTTATTAAAAAAAAAAATCAGGTGTGTAGACTTATTTCTGGGTCCTCAGTTCTATTCCATTAATCAACATGATTGAAATACAATGCAGTTTTTATTAGTATAGCTCTGTAGTCCAATTTGAGATCTGGGATTCTAGTACCGCCAACAATTCTTTTTTCAATCAGGAGTGTTTTAACTACCCTGGATCTTTTATGTTTCCATATGAAGCTAAAAATTATCTTTTCAAGTTCTATGAAGAATTAATTGTGTTAGAATTTTGATGGGGATTGCTTGAATCTATAGATTGCTTTTGGTGGGATGACCTTTTTTTCTCTTTTCTCTTTTCGAGACAAGGTTTCTCTGTGTAGCCTTAGCTGTCCTGGACTCACATTGTAGACCAGGCTGGCCTCGAACTCACAGAGATCTTCCTGACTCTGCCTCCCAAGTGCTAGGATTAAAGATGTTCACCACCATGCCCAGCTGGTGGATGGCCATTTTTACTATATTAATGCTACTGATCCATGAACATGGGAGATCTTCAATTTCTTTCTTTAATGTCGTAAAGGTTTTTTTTTTTAATCATTTAAGTTTTCATTTGCTTGGTTAGTGTTAGATACTTACATTTTTGAGGCTGTTATAAAAGGTATTGCTTCCCTGATTTCTCTCTTGGTCTGTTTGTCATCTGTGTATAGAAAGGCTATTGATTTTTGTGAGATAACTTTGTATCCTTCTACTTTACTGAAAGTGTCTATTAGCTGTAGGACTGTTCTGGTAGATTTTTTTCTTGGGATCACTTATGAATACTATGAAAACCTCTGAAAATAAGGACACTTCTTCCCTTCATCTTTGTATCCCCTTGGTCTCCTTCATTTGTCTTGCTGCTCTAGCTAAGACTTCACGTACTACATTGAAAGGGATGGAGAGGGTTGACAACCTTGTTTCTGATTTTAGTGGAATTGCTTAGAGTCTCTCTCCATTTCAATTGGTGTTGGCTGTGGGCTTGCTGTAAACTGCCTTTATTATGTTGAGGTATGTCCCTTGTATTCCTAATCTCTGCTTGGGAAGTTTTTGTTTGAATTTTCGTACATCATACTCCCATGAATGTTCATGTGCATGCTTTTATGTTTGACATGTGTTTTCATTTCTTTTGGAAAAGCTGACAAGAATGGCGTTGTTGGACCATAGTGTTCTGTTTGGTGTTTCAGAGACTGCCAAACTGAATCTGCATGACTTTGCTTCCTAATGTCAATCTTAATCTCTTCCTTGCCAACATATGGTACTGTCTGTCTTTTTGATCAATGCCATTCTGTCTGATAGATCATGGCATCTCACTGTGTTTTACTGGGCATTGTGCCAATGATCAATTATATTGAACATCTTTTCACAGTCTAATCTCTGTTTCAGTATCTTCTTTGGCGCAGTCCTTAAATTATTTTTCAACAGACATGAAGTCAGGCAGAATCAAAGGATTTGAGGAGAGTTTGAAGAGAAAATAGAAGTTCACTATGATCATGTTTCATTGACATACATGTGTGAAACTCTCAAGAGTAAAGAAAAATGTCATTTAAGACTTCAGATTTTCTTTATTATTGATCTGTAAGAACTTTTATTCATGTTCTGGTTACAGAATCTCTTCAGATATGTGATTTGTAAATGATTTCTTCCAGTCTGTACCTAACCTTTTCCTTCTCTTAATGCCTTCTGTGATAATGTGGATTGAACATGGGGTCTCATCTTAGACAAGTGTTCCATCACTGAGTTATATCCCAGATTTATTTTTACTTTTAAGACACAGTCTCACCAAGTTTCACAAATGGGCCTTTAACTCATTATGTAACCCAGGCTGTTCTTAAACTTGGAATCCTTCTGCTTCAGCTAGCCTAGTAAGTAGAATTATAACCCTTACTCATCAGGTCTGGCTTAATAATGTCTTTTGAAGCATGAAAAACTTTAATTTTAATAAGATCCAATTATTTGTCTTATCTATCACATTTGACGTCAATAGCTTTATATTATATCAAAACAACTTTTATACAATATTTCATATTAAACTATGCATGAATACTATATAAATGCAATATTTAATGTCACATTAAATATATCTTATGAGGAAAATCTGTGCTAAAGCTTTTTTCATCACCCCATCTGACCTACTTTGCACTTTGAGTAAAATCCGAAGTAACAGTCTGTCATAATTTTAAGGCTTTCAAAACTATTGTAAAAGAAACCCACCTCCTACTACTTAGTGCAGGAAACTAAATACAGCTCCCCAGGCCACCACGCTGTGCAGGCATGATTCCTAAATGAGGCTTTGTTGAATTGTATTAGTTGAGCAAACAGAACTCCGCAGAACTCCGCAGATGTCTTCTGCCTGCCTTTTGATTTCCTTCCTGTACTGTTTCCTGTTTGTGTTTTTGACGTTTTCTTTTGTGTGTGGAGTGTTTTGTCTTGTGTTTTTCCTGCCTCTGCTGGAGCTGGCACGATGTGGACAAGAGAGCCCCCTGCCCCCCTTCCCTAGAAAAATGATGTCCCAAAGGATTTCTTGAATGGTGCATTTTCATTTGCGGATGGAAGCAACACACCTGCCTTTTGTTGAGCATAACCCACATGTCAGGGACAGATGCATCCTCAATATGATGCCTTGTACTTCTGAGCAGCTTTCTCACCGGTGCTTAGCCTACTGAGAAAGTCTGGTTCTAGTAATAAACAGAATTGTGATGTGGAGTGTGCCGAGTCCCTTTTCATGGGGTAAGGCACACGCAGGGCCTGGGACAGGACGAGCAAGGACTTAATCTGAACACCAAATCTAAGAGGCATCTGGAAGAATTTACCCCTCCTGAGTCAGCCATCAGTAGACAGCAGATAAAGCAACCGAGAGATGCTGAGTGGTGGGTGAGCAAGAGAAGAAGGAGAAGAGGGGGTGACTTGCAGTGACGTGAAGAGAGGGTCTCGACACGGAGTAGGAGTGCATCACCCTCTGAGATGAAGGGATGAGAGGAAAGGAAGATCTGCTGCAGATAATTTCTTTTCTTTTTTTTCTTGGGTGGATTAAAAAACAGGAATGTCATGACTGATGAAATCTATTTTCTACCATGAGATAGGACATGATGTCATCTGAGTGGTTTAAAGAGGGGATTTAGAATGAGGCTGTTTTGAGATTATGAGTGAAGGCCAGAGAAAGGCTAGAGATAGAGACTATGGAAAATAAAGGATTCTCTAAAAACAAAACAAAACAAAACAAAACCCCAAAAACTATGTGACAAATAAGCGTTAATGATTCATAGAATGTGAAGGGTGTGTGGCTTTCTTCAGTCAGACTTGCCTTCAAAGGCAAGTGTTTAGAAACAAGCCTTCCTTCAGGGAGGACTGACAGCAGGATACTGATGGGAGCAGGACATACACACTGGCCCTTTTTGAAGCTGCCCTGGTAAATCACACATGAAGATGACTTTGGAAAACACTGGGCTCATGTACATTAGGCCAGCAGTTCTCAAAGGATATTCCCCAAACTAGCAGCACCAGTGTGACCCAGATAGATGTTCTCCAGCCCCATCCAAACCTACTAAGCTAGTAATTTGGTAGTAAAAGTAGGTTTCAGCTCTCTTTGTTAAAGCCTAGCAGTCAGTGAGAGAAAGAGAGGCATGCTGGTCCTGGTGATCCCTGGGAGTAGATGTAGTGAGGGGGGCCAGAAGGACTCCCAACCACTGACTGTCTCTGCAAAGTATAGCTAACTCTCTTCAGAGCCTCAGAAAGGTCAAGGAAGCAAAGGCTGGTTGGTGTGCTGGATGGCCACCTAAAAGTATGTCTGAATATTCCAGGAATGTGGCAGGATTTTGGAATGGTGGGGAAACTTATAATGCTGACCACATGTCTAGAGCTTCAGTGTTTACAGGAGATTAAAAAAAAAAAGTGGGAACACTGTGTGGGGACAACAGTTAATGGAGGAAGTGCTATCCTGCGCATGTGAAAAAACAGAGCCCCAGAGCTGTGTGTATTCTGCCCCTAATCTCTGCCTCCCATGGGAAACAGAGGCTTCTACCACTGCAGACGTAAGAGATCATGCATGGGTGGTAAGGTAGGCTTCATCTAATGGTAGCGGGATGACATTGCGAAGAAAACATTGGATGTAGCTTCTCTAGCACACATGAAGCACTCGGTTTTGTCACCAGTATTTTAGTCAAGGTTCTGCTGCTGTGAAGAGACACCATGACCATGACAACTCCCATAAAAGAAAGCACTGATTTGGAGTTTGCACGTGGAGCAAACCAAGGTGATAATAACAGGCAGAGCGCAGGTCCTTTGTGCTGGACAGGAATCATTTGGTTAATAACTCTTGTGAAATCATGACTGTACTGAAGATTCTAGAATGGAGTGCAATCCATTGTAATCTTTGTAAAGATTATCATAGTAAAGAGGTATTAGTGAGCATTCTGATGGTCACAAAAGAAAACTTAATTTATAGAACAGTAAAATAGCTTGGATCAGTCCAAGACCATGAAGCTGGTGAAGTATATTCTTGGATGCTCCTCATTTACAGCCTCATTTCCTATTCTACTCCAAGAATCATTCACCTTTACTCTCTCACTCTGTATGCCTATTGTTGGGGTGATCATTTTGTGCACTGTGTGAAGGTTGTCTCTGCATTATTCAGTTAGTTCTGTACTGGTATATAGCTGAATACTGTCCAGATTTTGCTATTGCTATGGCTCATACACCTTCCTCACTTACTGATTGGTTAGATAAAGAAGTTGATAGCCAATAGCTAGACAGGAGAGGAAAGGCAGGACTTTTGGACTGAGTACTGATTGGTTAAATAAAGAAGCTGATAGCCAATAGCTAGACAGGAGAGGAAAGGCAGAACTTCTGAGCTGAGAGAGAGGGTCTCTGCAAGAATCAGAGATTCAGGGATTCGCTAGCATCTCTGGAGATGAACATGGAGAGGAACAGGTGCCAGAACTGAATGAGAGAGAAGTAACAGGCCACATGGTGGATTATAAATTAAAATAGTCCAGTAAGTTAGATGAGCTAGCTGGGAGGTAGCCCAAGCTAAGGCTTACGCTATAATAAAAATAAATCTCTGTGTCTTTATTCAACCACTCTTGGGTCATAAACACCCCACTATAGCCTATCCTAATCCTCTTTCAGCTCATCTCAGGCTAGGGGCCTCAAAGCATTTTTTCTATTCCTCCCACCTCGGGTTAAGATGGCAGATATTGCAGGCCCTTCCTCCCTGAGAATTTTAGTTCTTAGGCTCTCTGTCACCCTCCAAGCACTCTCATCACTCTTGTTGGGGATGTCAAGGTTCGAAACGGTAACCTTTTCATTCTTTGGTATCCAGGCATAATACTCACAATGTACAAGAATTGGTGGAGTGCAGACACTGCTTGGGAGAACAAGCAGCAGTTGAAACCAAGAGATTAAAGCAGCAAGCTATGCGGCAGCTAAAAAGCCGCACCTCCTGCCCACAGAGTGACTTGGTTCTTCTCTGCCACAGCTGGTCAGTTCTATGGGTACATCCAAGACCTGTCATTGGATATGAGATGCTGTCAACAGTAACCCCTCTCTGTCACCATCCATTGCTTTTCCAACTTCTCTTTCCAACTCCATGTGTCCTTTAATTTCAGCAGCTCTTTGAAACCTACAAGCCGCGAGTGCCACCCTTTTCACTAGTCCTCCAGCCCCCAACATTGATCCCTTCTTTACTTCACTCAGATTCCAGAGTTCATTAATATTTCCACATCTGCCTTCCTCTTCCATGTACCCAACCTGGCAGCCCTCCTCTTGGCTAACCCCAATTCACCATATGCTGTAGACTTACATTTGCAGCCATCTTAAGAGCATCTCTATTCTGATCCCACATCCCATTTCAAAGAGGGACAGGCCATTCACTGCCCTGCTCTCTTTCATAGGAATATGCCTTGAGAGAAATATTTGTCTTCACTGTCCCTGATTTCTCTCAAACCATTCTCTGTTAAACTCATTCTCCTCCATGATTTTCCTCCAGCACTCTAACTCTGTTTATCAAGACACCTGAGACATCCACACAACACAATGAACGCTGCTCAGGAACCGGTGCACCTGACCTCTTAGCATCACTCTATCCTTGGTCAGGTCCTACTTCAGAAGCACTTTCTTCTTTTCACTTTTCAGTGGGAAAGTAGCATTCTCCTGTACAATCAGACGTTTCTTCTCAGAGCCCTTTATTGGATCTTTTTCATCATATTGACCTTGAGCAGAGAGTTCTTCAGGGCTCAGCCTTTGGACCTTCCCTGCATTGACACTTGCCTCTTTACTGCAAGTAAAGATGGGATCAGCATTTTTGCCTTGACAACTCTCAAGTTTACATATCTAGTGAAGAGTTCTCATGTCAACTACCTCTCAGAGTTCTTGGTGGGGAAGGGGTGATTTATCTTTAGTGTGTCCTTATTTCTTCCAGCTCAGCCAACACAAACTCCATTCTTCCAGTTACTCCAAAAGTCAGAGTCATTTGGCCATCTTGTTACCTTCAGACTCTGCCTGCATTTAGGCATCAGCAGGTCTGTAAGCTGAATCTGAGTTTGTATCCAGCAGCCAATCATGTCTTAGTGCTCCAATTATCTTACCATGGCCCAAGTTACCAATCTCTAGCCTGTATTATCAAAACAGTGTCTTAACTAGTACCTTGGTTTTGGCCCTATTCCCCTACAGTCAAGTGTCTTTCCTGCAGCCGAGATGATCCATTTCAAACACTGGGCAACATAGCTCCTTCTCTAAAGGTCTGTCAAAAGGTCCCCACTCCATTTATAATTTCTTTCCAGAAACTGACATCCTTAAGAGTTTGGTGTGGCCCGATCGGACCTGCAGCAAGCTGTGTCTCTGGCTGTGCTCTCCTCTACCCTAAAGTCTTTCCTCTCAGGCAAGTGTGCTACGTCCCTCCTGGCGGCCTCTGTGCCTTTTCACTTTGCTAGTTCTTTGGCCTGGAGGCTGTCCCTTCAGGTCTCTGCTTGGCCAGTTTCCTAACTCCAAAAGTACTTAAAGTAAATGGATTTAATGTTACATTCCAAGATATCCCTCCATTAAACATTTCAACCTACCTCCTCCAACTCCTTTTTGTACTTTCTTTTTTTCTTAAGGTTTTTTTGAGACAGGGTTTCTCTGTGTAACAGCCCTAGCTGTCTTGGAACTCACTTTGTACACCAGGTTGACCTTGAACTCACAGAGATCTACCTGCCTCTGCCTCCTGAGTGCTGGGATTAAAGGCGTGCACCACCATGCCCAGTCATTACAGTTTCAAACTGCCATGTGGGTGTTGGGATTTGAAACCAGGTCCTTTGGAAGAAGAGCCAGTGCTCTTAACTGCTGAGACACCTCTCCAGTCCCCCTTTTGTACTTTCTAAAAGAACATCTCTTCTTTTTTAATTTTTCCAGTACCTAATCATATCTGACATATTGTTTTGAGTTATTCATATATCTGTTGTGTGTGCTCCCTAACTTAATACAATCAGAATGAGCACAAACAGGAATTTAATGTCAATATAGACCTGTATTGTAGCCCTCAGGGCACAGAACAGTGTCAGGAGCATGTTATCACTTGAGAGTGTTTTTTTTTTTTTTAATGAATGAATGAATGGATAAAGATGAAGTGGATATACAAGAGCAATCTTGACTCATAAAATCTAGATTATCAGTATTAGAAACTAGGGCTCTGGAATTGTAGCTCCATGGTTGATGACTGCTTAGCATGTGCAATGCCTTGGGTCACTCCTCAGAACGAAAGAAGAAGAAAGAGGAAGAGGAGGAGAGAAAGGAGGAGGAAAAGAAGAAAGTTATCAACAAAAGAAAGCAACCCCCCCAAAACAACCCAAAACCCTCCACAGTACAATGGTATAAGGAGAAGAACTGCAAAAAAGTGACCCACAGCCAAGCTGTATATTGTTTGAACACCAAGTCCCAGGGAAGGAAAGGAGAAAATTGTTTCCCTTTAATCAGTTACAATTACTTGGCAGTTTCCTCCCCTCCCTTCATGGCCTCTAAGAAAGTGAACCTCAAAAAATAAATTCAAGCATCATATACACTGGAGAAGTCCAAATATAATTGAATGATGTCATTGGCAATGCCAGCATATGCTGGTTTCAAAAGAAACTTCAGTCCAATGCCTAAACTGTAATTTAGATCCTTAATGGTCTTACATGAAGATATAAAAATAGAATACAATACATAACATGCAACATAAATTTAAAATTCTCTTCTCTGTTCAAAATGTTTTTAAATTAAAAAAACATAATTCTCATACAAATCCATAGTATGTGTCAATTTTTTTATTTCAGTTCATTAAAATGATGCTGATAGTTCAATAAGAAAGACAATGAATGTAGAATTATTGACAGGAAATTGCAGAAATAAGATTGTTAGTTACATGCAGTGCATATTAATTCATTGCAGGGCAAGAGACCATTAGTTTTGGGACTATCTTTTCTACTTTCAGAAATAATTTACATCTGTGCTTGGAAAGAACTTCTCTCAGCCAGTGCTAGTTGGTTAGGGCTGCTACAATTAAACGTCATAGAGTGAGTGGCTAGAGCAGTAGAAATGGATTCTTTCACAGCTTCGAAGATTGGCAAGTTCAAGACTGGGTCTTTGGCCTGATCATTTTTTGATAAGGGCTCTCTTCCTAACTTTCAGATGACTGTTTCCTTTCTGGGTCCTCATGGCTCTCAGAGATAGAAAGCAAGTTCTCTAGTGTCTCCTAAGGGTATGAATTTACAGGGGCCTCACCCTCATGTCCTCATGTAAACCTAGTTTCCTCTTACCTAACTGATTCATTTCCAAGTATCAACATATTGAAACTAAAGTATTCAACACCAGGGATTTGGTGAGGGAGGAAACAATTCAAGCCATAGCAATAGGTAAATACATTTGTATCTTAACTATCTTTTGCAGTTTAAAGGATACACTTACAGAGCTGTAAATTATAAAATTTATAATCAGCACCAAGGTGTGTGGCTTATGCCTTTAATGCCAGCACTTGAGAGGCAGAGGCAAGCAGATCTCTTTGAGTTTGAGGCCATTCATGCCTACGTGGTAAGACCTTGTCTGAAAACAACACCACCAACAATAATAATTAGTGGTTAGTTGGTTGGATAATTTAATATACTTCTATATTTGGGCAACCTTTAGATAAGCTTACTATCCTAATACGACAGGGAGGGCACACAGTATTTGTTTGTTTGTTTGTTTATTCATCCATCCATCCATTCATTCATTTTCCTTAGCTTGTTTTATGGATATACATGTATGTGTGTGTCTAAGAGTGTACATATATGCACCACATGCATGCAGGTGCCTGAGGAGGCCAGAAGAGGGCATCAGATCCTCTGGAACTTGAATTACTGGTAATTGTGAGCCTCCTAGTGTGTCTGTTGAGAATTGAACCTGGGCCTTCTTGAAAGAGGCAGAGAACTGAAAGAGCAGAAAGGGTTCTTAACTGCTGAGCCATATCTCCAGCCCAAGGGGAAAAATTAATATCACTTACTTGCTGATCTATAAGCCCACTCATGATCCACACTTATGGAGCCTCAAACATGTGATTTGTGGGCATTGGTGCTATGTAATAAGAATATAAAATAAACATACAGATACATATGCTAGGTTCCTGAGACCTAGAAGGGAAATGTACTGGTGAGAACTTCGGGACCAATCTACTTCTGCTTTCTCTCCCTAGCAATTGCCAATCCCACCTCTAACCCTATCTCCACTTCTTCCATGCAAATATCCATTATAATGGGTTTGCCTGTCCTCATTTAACTCTTCTTTAGTCATTTTTGGTCTGTGTGAACTTTTTTTATGATGCAAACACATCAACTTCTCTAAACATCTTCTAGCTCTTGCTTCCTGTTACTTCTATGATGAAAAGTAAAAAGAGACCCTTAAAAGCCTTGAGTAAGGTAAGATGACAAATACAAATATAATCATATTTTCCCATCAACTCTTGTTCTTTAGCAAAAGCCCAAGGCATCTTTACGTGAAGGTGGATATATCTGCTACTCAAGAGACTGAGGCAGAGATTACCCTTGAGTCCGGAGTTTGAGGCCATCCAGGGGGTGGTTTGTAGTCAAGAAATCTTGTGTTAACAGTAGTCAAGAAACTTTCACTTAAAGAAACGAAAATTGCTAATTTTGGGGGAGGGAATTTCAGAAAACAAGGACAGGTGTGACAGTTTTGGGTGGGGGCATAAATAATGGTTGTACTTGTTTCTGGAAAGGTTATCAGGAACGGCAGTGTGTAGAGTACCACTCTGATCACCCATCACAGAATCGGTCCTGTGGATCATTTGCTTGCATGATGGGTAGAATTATCCCTGCATCAGAATCATTATCATCTGCCCTCCCTTCTTATAATGACATTGGTGGCCATATTCATAGTGTTGGTTACACTGCATTTTTATAGCTTATTGTAGATGTGGAGAGTCACTCAACATTGCCCTTCAACACCACCATTATGCAGTATCGGTACCCTCAGAGTTAGTAAGCATGGTTTTCTGGAGAAAGAAAATGTATTCATCCAGAAGCTGTAATAAATAAGTGACACCTCAGACGTTTAGAGAAGGAAGACGGCCTCCGGAGGACCAGAGTGGGAAAGGAAAGCAGGAATTCTCTTTTGTCTGTGAACCAGGAGGCAAATTCGTATTTATACATGAAGTTCAGAGCCCTTTCACTCTTCCTCGGTGGTGCCCCAACCCGGAACTGCAGGGACTGACTGCCCCTGTCCCTGATAGTCTTGTTCCTGGGCTTGCCTGCCTTTTGCAAGCCTCAGGATCCCCTGCTGAGGTCAGAGTCACGTGGAAGAGAGGCCAGTCCCTGGTGACAGAAAGCAGAGCTTGTCAACCAGCAGGGAGACAAGAGCCAAGTGCTGGGTAAAGGTGACAGATGAAAGGCTGTTGACATGCTAATGTTATTCCCTCCAGAGAGTGACAAGTCAGGTGGGAAGGGCTTTGTGCTCCTGTAGAGTGGATACAGTTGCCACGTGGTGCCTAGTAAGGACCAGACCACTTCCAATCCACACAGAGCCTGTAAAGGGGATCCTTTTCAATCAGAGAAGAAAAAAATTGCATTGGGGGTGTTGCCCAAATGAATTCTGGGAACCCACGAGGGAGGGCTATATGGCATGCAAAGTTGTGGAGAACTAGACCTGCTCATTAATAAAGAGCAATGTAGGGTAATACAATGTGCATCTAATATGCCTGTTCGAGATACGAATTTTTTTTCTCTTCCTTTTAGGGTAACCCATTTGTTCCTGTTCTGTCCTGCTTGGCCTTAGCACATTACCCTACATGCCCCAGAGTTCCCTACTGTATAGCTGAATAAGGACAAAATCCTGTGCTCACAACTGCTGGGGTCATGAAGGGTCAGAATAGTCTTAACAAAAGAGCAGGATGTAAATTAATAGAACTTTGTAAAACTAGGCATTAGCCACTAGCTCAGCTTCTTAAAAGCTTCCCAATGAGCAACTAGAGAAAGCCGAGTGGAAACAGTGCCGAGGCTGTGCCAGTCAGTGTTCAGAGGAGGTCAGAGGGAAGCCAAGTCAGAAATCACCATCAGAAGCAAGAAGGGCCACGCTCCTGCAAGAGACACAAAGCACCCAAGTCAGGAAGGGGGGGGGGGCCTAGGCTTCTGATTATCTCTGCATCTAAATCTACCTTTCTAATCCATTCCTTTTATCTTGATAAAGGAAAAAATATTTATATCCAGACCTCTCAGCTCTCCTGTCCTGTAATATTTCAGTGGCCTCTAAATCTACCTTTCTAATCCATTCCTTTTATCTTGATAAAGGAAAAAATATTTATATCCAGACCTCTCAGCTCTCCTGTCCTGTAATATTTCAGTGGCCTAAGAATATCTAGGTAAAGGAGAGCACTCTTCAGAAGTCCGACTCCTGCTCACGCTCCCTTCCTCACAGCTCTAAGAAGAGCTGCGCTGGGTCTGGGATACCTGACACACAGGAGCTGTAATATATAGAGAACTGTGGCAGGGTACACAAGACTGGTGTAAAGGAGGTTTATTAAGGGGAAGGGAGGAGGATTGGGATTTGGGAGAGAAAGAGAGGTGGATGATGGGACATGTAGACAGACAGATGGATGAGCAAAGCCATGAAGGCAGAGGACAGAGAGAAAGAGGGGAGTTGGAACAGAGAGAGAGAGAGAGGGAGAGGGAGAGGGAGAGGGAGAGGGAGAGGAAGGGGAGGAGGGGCCGGGGTCCTTTTATCTAGCGCACACCTGGAATACCTGTCGGTGGCAGCTGGGGATGACGTAAACAATTACTAGACCCCTGAAGTCAGGCTAGTAGGAATGCTTGTAGACTAACAACAGGTGCCTCCAGAAGACAGTTTAAGGTAAATTGTGCCATCTACTCCTCTTCTTACCCAAAGCTTTCCCATAAAGAAAAAACTCAAAATTTGAAGGGTTCCAAAGTTCAAAGTATTGTTCTACTTAGCATTCTGAAAGTAAATATGAACATTTTACACAACAGAAAACCTAAGTTAAAATGGTGCATTTAAAAAAATGGTGCATTTTTTTCTTTTTCCTTCTGCTTGTTAAAAATTAGTCGTGTTCACCATGTACTCAGACATCGGGCCCAGAGTCCCTGAGCTGGAACAGACCTGAACAACTCCTCCCTGGAGATTAGCTTTCATGGTATCAGAAGGCAACTGCAAGCTTCCAAGGGATGGAAGCAACTGACAGTCCTACCCAGCTATGAAGCCTATGGACCACAACAATGGCCAGCATGGTACAATAACCCTAAGGGTACTGCAGTGGCATGTAGATCTTGGCAATAAACAACAGCTCTCTAACTAGACTTATGACCCACTTAACACAAGGGAAACCGTGCCTGGTACTGGAAACCTAGCCAACTACCCAGGAACTAATGAAGCCGTGGATCCCTGAGGAGAACCTACAACCACCGCTTTACAAAACTGGCACAGTCCACAGCTACACTCCAAATATTTGTCCTTATACTCACAGATAAGTATAGTCTTCACTTCCTATCAAATAAACATCTCTTTGCAACAGACAGAGACCATTACAGAAAACCATAGCCAGTCAATATACAAAGTTATGGAGCCTGGTTCCAATGACTAGATCTACAAAATAGCTCACACACTTAACGTTCACGAAGCATGTCAGAGGAGGAGACAGAAAGATGGTAGGAGCCAGAGGATCAGAGACTTTTCTGTGAGGTGCTCTATCCTAGTAATGTCAGAGATGACACCCATAGAATCTCAGGAACATGACTGCCATGGCCATGAGCTGAACAAGGAAAACAATAGTCATGCCAAAGTGGGCAGGGGAGAGACCACAGGTCTCAGACATACACGAAGAACTACAGGCAACTAAGGAATGCTGAGAGTGGGAGAGATAGTCTTGCCCAAGGAAGAGCACACCTTTGCTTTTTCAACACCAAATGGTCAGTCTTGGAAACATATAGATACAAGTACACAGACTGAGCAGGCTGTATTTATATAGTTAGGAATGTAACTACACATGTAACAGCAGTTAATAAACAATGAGGCCATGAATTTGAAAAGAGAGCAAGGAGGGACACATGGGAGGGTTTGGAGGAGGATGAAATGATATAATTATATTGTAATCTCAAAAATAAAAGAAAAAATATTTTACAAATAAATAATCATGCTGCTCAATCCTTTATTGAGGACTATTTACAAAGAAGTAATGTTCAGTCTTAGAAATGTCTGGGTAAGAACTGTACAGGAGAGATCCAGTTACGTGTAGATTTGGAAGGCATCCAGGCCAAATTTCACTTTGACACTTTAACAGAATGTTACAGGCTGGGTGGCTTCAGTGACAGACATTTTCCACAGCCTCATAGGCTAGGAGGTCCACAAGCAAGGTGCTCTTGACTGGAGGCCACTTCTGGCTTTCAGCCAATTGTCTTCTCATGCACGCTTATGTATCAGAGCAGAGAAAAGGCACTCCTGTCTCACACGACACTGATCCCTCTGTGAGGGATCCCTATCTCCACCTCATGATCTCCCAAAGCTCCAGTCTGAAACCCAACACATTTGGGATCTGGGCTTCAGCATTTGATTTCTGGGAGGACGTGGTAGTTAGTCTGCTTAGAAGCAGGGAGTCTGGGTGATGTGGTGTAGGGCAGCACACTTTGGCCTCGGTGCTGGTCTGTTCTATAAAGTACCAGTCACTTAATGACCCTGAATTCTATCTGCCTGTTTTCTCTTACATGAAATATAAGATCACGTTGTATGGTGCTGTTTTTGACAGTCAAATGAAATAATATATATCCAAATGTTTTAAGAATGATTACAAGCCACACAAATGAATGGTCTTCTGGTTAACCCTTCACACACCACTCACTCACAAGTGTCTTTTCTTCCCACTGCTCTAACAGGCACAGTGATGACCTGCGGTTTTGCAACCTGACCTTTTCCTAACCTTTTCCCATTCTCTACTCACCCTAACTGATCATCTATTAGAAAGGCACCAAGAGGAAACCTTGTAACATTTTCCCTACTTCTGCCCTTAACCTTCAGTTTCCCAGGAAAGAAAACATAATTGGTGCCAACCCATCATGAAAAGTTAGTTTTCACAAAGTCAATAAATTATTTTTCAATATTATGTTTAGTTGGTCTCATTTTAACACTGACAAACAAAATGATAGCAAAACCAGCCACAAAGAAAAGTGCCAAGTTTTACAGTATTTCTCATACCAAAAGATGGAAAGAAAATAAAGTATTTAAAAATTTTATGTGTATGGGTGTTTTGCCTGCATCTGTGTTATGTACCATGCATGTGCCTGGTGTCTATAGAGGCCAGAAGAGGGCATCAGATCTCCTGGAAGTGGAGTTACGGACAATTGTGGATGCCATGTGGAGCTGGGAATTAAACCCAGGTCCTCTGGAAGAACAACCAGTGCTTTTAACCACTGAGCCATTTCTCCAGCCCCATAAGGAAAATTTTTGAATGAGAACAAAAGCTAAAAATTATTGACCATAAGTGAAACCCTGTTACATATTCTCAGATATAAAGATGAAAGCATGAGTCATTCAAAATATAGCTAGTTAAACAAACAAAACCCACACACAGTTCATTAACAAGAAAATTAACAAGATGAATGAAAAAGAATTAGAAAGATTGAGTGTTTATAGAGGCTGAAAAACAAAATACTTGGATGATATTCACAATTCAGAAGCAGACTTATCTCCTACCTCACAGGGTGGTAGCTGTATAATCTTAGGGTAGTTGTCTCAACCTAGGTTACTTTTTTCATCCCTCGTTTATTGCTCTTTGATGAGAATCATATTGACCAATAACACTGTTATAGAAACTAACCTTTATACTTTTAGTTGTTAAATATCCTGTTTGATAGTAAATGACAAGTCAAATAAAAGCGGCCACTCAGAGAGTCAATCAGGTCCATGTACAAGACCTGGCCAATAATAAAAAGGATTTGCTACATTTTTAGTTATTTGATTTAAGCTTAACTGCCTGTTGGGCACCTCTATAGACATCAGGCACATGCATGGTACACAACAGTCCATTATGCACCCAACCAACCTTGCAGAACTTAGCGTTATTTCGTGAGAGCTATAGAGTTCTGAATGGTAGGTTTTTTTTTTAATTGTTGCATTTATACTGTCGAAAGGAACTAAAAACCAGAGAGATCAAGAAATCTGACCAAATTCAACACCAAATCTGTTAGTGAAAATCTTAACCTCTTTTACTTCTTGCCATGGTATGCATTAACAATAGGAAAAAAGAGAGTCACAAAGCAGCATCCATGTGTCAAGGCACACAATGCGGTAGTCTGACGAGGTTTTTACATGTGTTTCTACGTCTTTGGACAAACACACGTCACCACAACCAGATGAAGTTGTAGAGGTTCTTTCTGCATTTTCTTGCACAAGAGCTACCCACCATTTCAAACCACGGGTAACTTTTTTCTGACATCAATCGCTGCGGATTAGTTTGGCTTGTTTTCCATAAAATGAGAATATATGTGTGTGTGTGTGTGTGTGTGTGTGTGTGTGTGTGTGTGTGTGTGT